>JARVGQ010000390.1:2196654-2207296 GCA_031762355.1 Hypsolebias martinsi | reverse complement strand
GCGGCCTTTGCGATTAGAAAATCTTGTTTTATCGTATTGCGATATTATTGCAAATGCAATTAATTGTTCAGCCCTAATACTCATGTGTACAGCCACTAGCCGAGGGCTCACACTTCTCATCCCCTCTACAAGGTCAAAGTCACAAATCAAGGTCACATGCTGTTTAAGGTCTCTGCTCGTCCAGGCCACATCTCCTGATCGTAGATAACTGAACAGAAATTGATGCATGTTTGCGTCACCCTGCGCTGCTGTTGAAGAGTTCGTCGACGGGTGTTTTTGATGCCGTTTTGTTCTCAGCTTTCAGTTTTCATGATTAGTTTGCATCCCAGGCAGGTTTTTGATCATTTTGTTCCTCCTGCGGTTCTGCTCGGGACGTGACGGTACCAAACGTTCATGCCAACGTGACACTTCAAACACGTTCTCGTTACACCTCGTTAGGCCCGACTCGTCTTCAAACAGCGATGGAAACTTACTCTTTTCTTTTGCTCATCTCAGAAAATTAGTAGACATGGACGTAAAACCAGGCAGAGCGTTTTTTTTTTTTTTATTTACCCTTTATTTATCCAGGTTAGTCTCATTGAGCCACGAGAACTCATTCTCAAGAGAGACCTGCTAGGGAGCAGATGGTGGGGGTTGAGGGCCTTGCTCATGGGCCCAGAGTGTGGTGAATGAGGGTGGAGGCAGATGTGGGTGTTTCACCTTTTCCACCCACATTTTTTTATTTTTTGAACCGGCGCTCATCCGATCACAAGCCCACCGTCTCTAACCACTGCGCCACCACTCCCCCCATAAATAAAAGGAGATTTTATTTATTTATTTTTTACTTATTGAATTTATTCATTTTATAATAAAAATACAAATAAAAAACTACATCATATATAGTACAAAAAAAATATAAAATGAAAGGGAGCAGAAAGAAAAAAAAATCTTATTTTGTCTGCCCCGTTTTAAGATAATCAATTCAAACAATAATTATCTATAATTAAAGCAAAAGTGAATAACTCATCTTAATTTCTTATTTAACTACATTATATATTAAACTGTCATGTATTTTTTTAACAATTTGTTTTTGATCATTTACTTAAAAACAAACATTGTTCTTGCCCTTTTCACATCATTCTCCAAACCATTCCAATGTCCAACTCCTTGGATTGAAGTAGACCATTCCTTCAAACTGGTTCTGTACTGTGGTTTCACAAACATCTCAGTTCCCTTCAAATTATAACAACTTTGTCTTTTAACAAAATGCATTGGAATATTTAAAGGTAGTGTGTTGTTCTGGGCTCTAAACATAATAAAATATTGTAACCTACCAAATCATAGAACTTCAATAATTTCATTTTAGAAAATAATATATTAGATGGATGACAATTATCTTTTCTTGCAATAATTCTTACTGTTCTTTTCTGTAAAATAAAAACAGGCTTTGTAGTTTTACAAGCTTTTCCCCAAATATCAATACAATAAATTACATGTGGAACAATAATTGTATTGTACAACAAATACAAAGCTTTATCATTCAATAAATCCCTTACTTTGCGCAGTGCTGCAGTAGATTTTGATATCTTCACTTTTACAGAATTTAGGTTGTTTCCATGTCAGATTTTTGTCAATGATGACACCCAAAAATTTCACCTTACTTACTCCACACATCTCATCACCCTCAATTTCAAATGAAACATCAACAGTTTTCTTTTTCTTACTAAATATCATAATAAATATATATCATTTTCTTGTGCTTTATAAAGTGCAGGAGCAAAGAGTCTGTTTTATCTCAAGGATTTTTCATTTGCATGCTTGTTTTACCCGAGATGCTCAAAACTTAAGTGCCTATTTTAAAAAAAATGGAAAATATATTTATTGTAGTAAATATTTTGTTCATATATCAGAGTTCTCAAAGACTGTTATTGTTATAAAACGGTGTTCAATCTGTGTAAAAATACAAATATTCTGAAAAATATGTGTCAGAAGCAGTGAATGTTTTCATAAGCAACGGTTCAGACGAGCTTTTATGCTGTTTTAGAACAACTTGTTGCTTTACATAAAAGTTGACATTTTGCAGAGGGTAGATGGAAATATGTTTTATGAATAAATAAATCATTTTAAAGATAAAAAAGCAAATGAAGTGTTTGTAACATTTAGTGTTACTGTTTTAGTGAAAGTGGTTAAGATGCTTTCTGCCACTTCACAACAGAACCAGGTGCTGAAGCAGGAAATCGACCGTCGGTCCTTGTTTGTGTGTGCAGAGCACCTGAAGACGGCCCTGGAGGAGTACATGACCCGCATGGCCAAGGTTCGAATTCTGAGGACCAAGAAGAGGGAGGGTCTGATCAGGACCCGGCTGCTCGGGGCCTCCGTGGCTAAAGGCGAGGTCATCACCTTCCTGGACTCTCACTGCGAGGCCAACGTCAACTGGCTGCCTCCTCTGCTGGGTGAGGAAGACTTCCAGAGGCGCCGATAATTATCTAGAATAACCAGATTGACTTGTTTAACTTGTTTTTGTTTGACATGTTTAAGTTAACTGACTGACTGACTGACTGAGCATCTTTCATATTTTAAAATCAAAAAAGTTCAATACAGAAACAACTGGACTTTATTTGTAAATAAACAAATAAATACAAATAAAGTCCAGTTGTTTCTGTATTGAACTTTTTTTGATTTTATCATGTCCTGGATGACTGAGAATCTTCACCAGCATATCTTTCATATTTGCTCATCTGTTCCTGAGCAGCCTTCTCTGATTGGTCAGTCTCTGTGAATAAACCAACCTTTAATTCACCAGCAGTTCCTCCAAACATTTACTTGTGATGTTCGTCGATCCTTCAGCAAAGTTTTAAATTTGTCAAAACTTTCGAGCTTCCTGGAACTGCCTTCATATGAAACTATTTGGATTTATGCTTAAATTAAAACCAACTATAAACAAAAATTACATTTATTTGTGTTTTCAGACCGAATCGCCCAGAACAGGAAGACCATTGTGTGTCCCATGATTGACGTCATCGACCACGATAACTTTGGCTACGGCACGCAGGCCGGGGACGCCATGCGCGGCGCCTTCGACTGGGAGATGTACTACAAACGGATCCCCATTCCTCCGGAGATGAAGAGGGACGACCCGACGGAGCCTTTTGAGTGCGTCACATTTCAACACTTACTACAGATGATCTTGAAACCATAAACATTCCAATAATCATTGATTATTATTATTGATTATTGAGCAAAAATTCATATTTGAAAGTTTATTATTATCTAACAAGCTAAGTTAGGTCAAACCACCTGTTTGCAACCAGCTGTTCATGTTTTCTACAAGTCAGGGATAAAATGCTCGCCTCTTTGCACCACATGCACTTTGTGCACGTATCCCTGCATGAACACAACCCTGCAGGCATCAATTGGACCTAATTCTGTTTTAATAGTTAAGACCTGAACTTTCGGCTGGTTCCTGTGAGGCACAGAGAAGTCCAGACGTTTCTGTAATCTCCGTTGTGTTTTGTTCAAAAATTATTATTATTTTTTACCTTTTGGAGGTAAAACCTGCAGAAGCCCGACTGATCGCTGCTCCAGAGACACGGGAAGCCCTGCAGTGTTTCTCTACTAAACCTGCTTTTAATTGATCCTCCTCAGGGACGACTTTGGAGAGAACAGACCTCCTGCTGACTCACCGCCTCCTGTTAATGAAAGCCTTGTAACCATGACAACCTAGGGATGCATATATTTAATATTTTTGTACTGCAGAAGACAGATTGGCCGATGGAAACAGCTGCTTGGTGGTTCGGATCACCTCTGCAGGTGCTGATGCTTTCTGCAGTTAGTGAGTGTCCTCACAACAAACGTGACGTGACGTGTGTTTGCAGCCGTCTCTGCCTCAGGTGTTCAGCTGTAACAGACCCAGCCCATCCGTCGCAGCAGACACACACCCTGCAGTGGGTTAATGGTTGTAGATTGTCCTCATTATGTGGAGGGAAGTGATCCTTCTATAAATACAACAATTAGAAGGAAGTCACACCTGGATTTAACTCAAAAGCTCAGACCCTCCCATTGAAGATGATCTGCAGTAAATATTTGTTTCAGCTGAAAACATTCAGACCTTGTCAAAACATTCAACCTGTCAAATATTGGAAGAGAATGACTCTTCCCTCTTCAGGGGTCTCCACAGCGAGTCCTCCTCCGTCTCACTCTGTCCTCACTCCAACTACCTCCATGTCCTCTCTAACTTCATCCATATATCTCATTTCTAACATCCTTCTACCAGTATACCCACTGTCCCTCCTCTGGACGTGTCCAAACCAGTTTACGATCCATTTAAAGTAAAGTAACAGCGCCATGTTTTTGTGTCCTGCAGGTCTCCGGTGATGGCAGGTGGGCTGTTTGCTGTGGACAGGAAGTGGTTCTGGGAGCTGGGAGGATACGACACTGGTCTGGAGATTTGGGGAGGAGAGCAGTACGAGATTTCATTCAAGGTAAAAACAGTAATTTTACATCTGCTTGGTCTGCTTTGAAACAAGCTGAGATGTTCAGATGAAGTTAAATGTGTTTGGGAGAGAATAATCCAAGCTGGATTAAAGGGGGTAAAGTTTGCTTGAAAGTTGCAGATTATCTCTTATTCTCAGACATTTCGTGTTTTCTTGTTCTCGGCTGTCGTTAAGCAGTTCTTCATGTTGGTTGAAAGTTGTTCGTCTTCATCCTGAAAATAAAACATGAGCTTGAACCAAAATCACCAACCTCCCACCACCGTGCTGGACAGTTGGCAGGAGGTGTTTGTGTCGACATGCCGTGTTTAGGCTTTGCCCCAAACTGAAGCTGTGCATTCTGGGTAAACCGGTGCACTGTGGTCTGGTTTGGAACTTTCTAAACTGGTGTTGTGTTTGTTTTTACACAGGAGAGGCTTTCTACCATGACCTTTAACCTTTAGCTTGTGAACTGAGGCCTGTAGTCTGAGCTGGAGCTCATTATCATTCAGTCTTTATTCATACAGGTTAGTCTCATTAAACAGACAACATATAAAGTGAAGACAACATTATATAACAATAAAAAGCAATTAAAATAAAAGTATTACAATCAGATCAAAGAGTGTTATAAAACAAAATGAAATACTAAAAACAAGAACATAATTGCTTTTTCTATTGAACTTATGAATTGTTTGAAATTCCTTAAATAAATCAAAGTTGACAGCTTCAGATCTTGTTGCAACGTGTTCAGGAGCTGAGTAAGAAAAGGCCTTTTTGCCAAGTTTAAGGGAACGCTGCAGGTAATGATGTCCTGAGAGCGCACGCTGTAGCTGCACTGATGGCGTGACATGTGGGAGGAGATGTAAGAAGGCAGCAGACCTAGGAGTGATTTATAGCTAAAAATGGACCAGTGTGAGAGCCTACGTGTAGATAATGGTGACCAGCTGACCAGTGAGTACAGGGTGCAGTGATGGTACGGTAGTTACAACCAGTTATGAATCTTAGTGCACCATGGTGGACAGCATCCAACATCTGCAAGCAGCTGGCAGGAGCATTCATGTAAATAATGTCACCACAGTCAATGGTTGATATAAAGTTGAAGTCACAAGGTGTTTTCTGGCATTCAGAGTTGAGCAAGATCTATTTCTGAAAATAAACCCAGTTTCTATTTCAGTTTCTTTGTCAAGTTTTTGTGCATCAATGAAAATCCCCAAGTATTTCTAAGAATCCTCAAACTCAACAGGAACACAATGCATGGATGAGAGAGGAGGAAGACCTGCTGGAACCAACTCTGTTTGACAACATCATCTGTTTGGTTTGATCAGCGTTTAGCACCAGTTTGAGACGGAACAAGTCTGACTGGACGATGTCGCATGCAGACTGGAGATGCTGGAAAATCCTGGCAACAGTTTTAGCTCGACAGTAAACAACTGTATCGTCAGCATAGAGATGTAAGGAGGCATCAGGGATGTTTTGACCTACAGTTTTATATGGATTGTAAAGGGAGTGTGTCCTAAAACTGAGCCTTGTGGCACACCATTATTGACAGTTAAACAGCTAGAACCGTTGTGTCGAACACATTGCCTCTGATCTGACAGATCGTTTGGGTGGTAGAACGTTTCTTTACCAACGATTGCAGAGAAGAACTCCCCACAGGAACCAACAGTTTTACTGGCTCCAGGAAGAAACCCAGTCCTGTTTGGAGCTACACATGAAACGTTAAACGTTTATACTGGTCAAAGAAAGAACGCGTTAAACAGCAACTGCTTGTCTGAGGCTTACTTTTTAATCTGCTCTTCGTATTATCCGAGTTCTAAAACGCACAGGCATGGTTAATGTCTGCAGACGTGCTTGGGTGACTTCCCTGCCAGAGAGCGGCTCATTAATCACAGGAAGTGTAAATAACACGACACAAATGTTTCTGCAGTTTATCAACGAGCTTCAGGCAGAAGAGTCCAAACAGAACATGGTTCATGTCGTTGTGACCGCTCATGCTTCCTTCAGCTGTTTTTGTCCTTCCAGTAAAACAGCTGAGACTGTTCAGCTGTTGGCCAGCTGCTACTGCTACCACTGCTAGTGCTGCAGAGGAGTCCCGCCTGCAGCTTCAGATTTGATTGACAGGTCGATCCATCACATCCTGGTTTGATGCCACAACAGGAAACAAGCTTTGATGAAAGAAGTTGCTTCTCCTCGTCTCGTTTTGCGTTTGATAACGAATAAAGACGAATAAAAATAAAGACCCCGCTGTTCTAAACGCATGTCGTGAAGGAGTTTGTGCTCAGAGTCCAGTTTGAGAATGACTCTCAGCTACCACCAGTCCAAACTGGAGGTAAACATCTGCACACGTCTCAGACCTGCAGCCATTTCACTGTTTCCTGGTCTCAGTTGCTGTGGCGGCCATGTTGAACTGAGCGCACCCAAACAGTTGGTCATTCTAGATCACGTGTCGAACTGAGACCGTTCATGCTGAGGAACCTGCATCCAGGAGAAGATGTGAGGGTCTGATGGAGGTCATGGATCATCTGAAGCTGGCCCTCAGTCTGAAGGATGCTCACAGTGCTTCAAGAGATATTTAGCTAACAGACACACAAACACTGCCTTGATTTAGAGGTAAACTCTGTTTGTTTAATAAAGTTTATAACTGCAGTGCACACACACACACACACACACACACACACACACACACACACACTGAAAGAAATGTCATCTTGCCAAGTGGCCAACAGGGAGGTGACCCTTCAGGGACCAGGTCAGACGGACCACTCGGATCAGATCCGACCTGCACAGGTGGGACCAAGTCAGTGTTTTGCAAGTCTCAAGTCTTCATCCTCAAGTCCTGAGTCAAGTCTCAAGTCTTCATCCTCAAGTCACGAGTCAAGTCTCAAGTCTTCATCCTCAAGTCCCGAGTCAAGTCTCAAGTCTTCATCCTCAAGTCACGAGTCAAGTCTCAAGTCTTCATCCTCAAGTCCTGAGTCAAGTCTCAAGTCAAGACGGTCAAGTCTAAAGTCTCAGAACTTTATTTCAAGTCAAGTCTAAAGTCTTAATATTAATGACTGGAGTCTGACTCAAGTCCAAGTCTTGTGACTCAGGTCCCCACCTCTGCGGACCTGTCAGAACCAGGACCCGCACAGAACCATCTGTCCAGAAGGAGCAGCAGCCTGAAGAACCATGTCATGACTTCAGTTCACAGTGAACGTTCATGAAACGTGCACGCTGCTCTGGTCCGTGTGTCTTCTGCACGTTTTTCAGCATCGATCACGTCCCACAGTTTTCACGTTCTCTTCCAGGACAGTCCAGCTGTGACTTTTGGTTTTGGTGCAACTTCAGCTGTTTGAAACATTTAGCTTTTTCTGACATCTTGTTTCTCAGAGAAAATGAATCAAGCTCAGTTCACCTCCTTCAGCTCTTTAGCTCCGTTCACAACTTTTTACAGCTCCTTTCACAATTTGCTCTGCTTCAGCTTCTTTCAGCTTCCTGCCGCTAATTTAAACTTTTTTCAGCTACTTTCAGCTGTTTTTTAGCTGTTTCGTGCTCCTTCAGATTCTTTCTTCTAACTAAATTAAATGTCGAAAAAACAATTATATGATATTTAGTAAAAAAAAAGACAAATAATAATTATTTTCAAAACCTTTTCAAAATTGATGGTGTCGGAATACGCAGAGTGAGAGAAACAAAGTTTCTTGGAGCAATTATTGATGATAAACTGACATGGAAAACACATATTAATTTGGTAAGAACAAAAATTTCTAAGTCTATGGCTGTGATATATAAAGCAATGGATTTTTTGAATGATAAGGTATTACGCTTGCTGTACAATACAACTATTATCCCGCATTTGATTTATTGTGTTAGTATTTGGGGTACAGCATGTATAGCTGTAACAAAGTCTATATTTGTTTTACAAAAAAGAGTTATAAGAGTGATCTCAAAAAAGCATTATCGTCATCCTTCAAGTATTTTGTTTTATCAACTGCAAACTCTTAAGTTTTATGATTTGGTGGATTATAATATTCTGCAACTCATGTACAGTACAGGGCTCAGAATGAAAAATTACCATCGAACATACAAATGTATTTTGTTAAAAGGAATAGTTGTTATAATTTAAAGGGAACAGATATTTTTGTAAAGACGAGATATAGAACAAGTTTAAAGGGTAGGTCTACTATAACGAAGGGAATTGGTTTGTGGAACAGTTTGGATAATTATATAAAAAAAGAGAAATCATTAGTTGTATTTAAGAAAAGAATTAAGAACGTATTTGTGATTAAATATATTTAAGTTTGAGAACATTGGGGAATTATAACACAAAATTGTTATTTAATTTTGTGGTTTGTTAGTTGTAAATTGTTTGAATTAATTGTTTGTTTTTTAAGTTGACGTTGTTAAAAAGGGGCAGAAATGATAAGAAACTTGTTCTTCTTCTGCTTCCTTTCATTTTATGGGTATTTTATTTGTGCTTTCTGACCTCAAACCAATTTATGTGGTCATTGTGAACGAGGTGGATAAAGTTTGACTTATCTGACTGTTCAGTTTCACTTAATGAGCCTTATAATCCGGAAAATATTGTAGTTTAAAATTCTGGCATGGAAGAAGGAAGTCAATATGCATTTTCTGGAGGAATGTATGTCTTTAATTGTTAAACTGAAAAATGCAAATGAGTTTGTTTTTCATGCTTTTTGATCTAATGAAGGTGTTAATGTTTGAGAACTAAAACTAGTTCTATGAAAACATGCACTGAAGAAAAGTAGTTGAATCAGCAGGAAGCAGGAGAGAAGTTTTTATCCCTAGAAATGTGTGAAAAGATGACGATATTTAGGAAATGTAAATGGAATCAATTCCAAGGGTCAGTCTAAAACTTAATTTTCAAGTTGTCAGCGTGTTGTCAGGTGACTCTTGTGGTGTCCAGTGGAAACTGAATGAACAAAGAGACTTGGTTTTCTTCAAGCAGTGTGTTTTATATGGAATATGAGTGTCATAGATACAGTTTAGATTGGATCATGAGACACCTGTGAGCTTTGTGAAACCAGATTACAGCTGAGGGACTGGGAATTTCCCACAGCGTGACTCACCGCTGCAGTCCAGAAACGGCGCATGCGCACGAGATCTGGAGCGCAGGAAAGAAAAGGGAGAAGGTACCAGACGGGGGGATGGGACGAGGAGCAGGAAGTCGTCTGCAGTGGCAAAGTATAGACAGCAAGGGAGCTCAAAGAAAAAGTGCTGGAATAAGAAGAAAATGGAAGGTGGAAATCCAGACGTATAAGAAAAAGAGGAAAGTGAAAAATAGAAGCACAATAAAGGAAGGACTAAAACTGGGCCAGCATGCAGACAAAACAAGCGTTCTTTAAAAACTGAAGCGCCCCCTGGTGATCGAAATGCCTTGCAAAATCTTTAGTTCATTATTCAGTCCAGATGAAAATGTTTGCTGCTGCAGCTGTCCCAAACTGAAATCATATTTCCCTCCTGCAGCTCTTTTGTTTTGTGGCCTGTTTGTCCACGCAGCGGCCCTGTTTCCAATCATGCCCTGCACCACCTTCAGCTCTAACACTGTGAGGCCACACGGTAACTGCTCTGCTTCTTGCAGCTGACAACGTGCTGCTCTCAGAGGACGGGACGGACACCTTCCTGTGCGACTTTGGACATGCAGAGAAACTCGATCATCAGGGGCAGAGCCTCAGTGGCTCCAAAGGTGGGTACTCTGCAAATGAAGCTTCTCATCTGATGCTTCGTTTATTCACCTGCGTGTGGTTGATCTACAAATATCAGATCTAAAAGGCACAGAGACCCACATGGCCCCCGAGATCGTAAAAGGGGAACCCCGCGGAGCCAAAGCAGATGTGTGGAGCAGCTGCTGTATGTTACTGCACATGCTCAATGGGTGTCAACCATGGACGAGATACTACACCTGTATACTCTACCTGAAGGTGCACTGCAACACATACGTCTGTTGTTTCACCGAGTATATTTGATCCTCAGGTTAAAACAGCACAACTCACTAAATCCTCCTATTCCAATGCTTACAGATTGCAAACGACCCCCCTCCTCTCAGAGAGATCCCACCTGACTGCAGCCCTTCAACAGCTGACGTTTTAAAAGCTGGATTCCAGAAGGATCCAGCTAAGAGGTCAACAGTGACTCAACTCAAAGACAAAACGGACAGAGCTCTGAAAAAAGGTGAAATAAAACATCGATTTCCC
>JARVGQ010000390.1:2107057-2120301 GCA_031762355.1 Hypsolebias martinsi | reverse complement strand
GCATTAAGTGTAGAACCACTAGACTGAGGAACAGCTTCTACCCTGAGGCTGTTAGACTCATGAACATCTAACCAGAAAAAAAAATCACAGTAATGACATTTTAATTGGACATTTGACACTTTCTCTGTGCTGCTGATTATCCATGCTGCTGATTAGCCATGCTGCTGATTTCTTACCTGAAGCTGCTGTATTCATACTCATGTGTTCACAACAGACTCATGTTCAGGCTGCTGTTTAATACACCTTATATTATTGTTTTAGAGTCTTAAATACTGTTCTTTTTAATACTTTATACTATTGCTATGTTTGGGTGTAACTGAGATCTTGAGTACACAATTTCATTCCACCTTATGAACCACTATTGATGCCAAAGACAATGTAGTCACCTTGAACCTTGATCCTCAAGTTTGATAGAAAACCAAATCATGTCTCCACCCTCCGATTACTTTTGTGTTTAACTCTTCTCCACCTAAGTAAGAATCATGAATCTGCATGCTGGACATTGAACATTCATGTTAAATATGTATTAGCAGAGGAAATGTTAAATGGTGGAGCCGGCCTGGTCACAGATGATGACGCGCCGGTTAACAGTTCTATTCTTCTTAAAAGGAACGCCATATGTGGTTTGATGTGAGTAAAATCAGGAAAGCAACTTGTGTCCTTGGTGTTCTTTCCCAATTCATCCTTTTATCCACACTTTTTCTTCGCTCCTACACGTTGTCTCATCTCAGCTGTCTCAGCTCCTTTCATTAGCTGAAAAAGAAATGGACCCTCTTCTCCCTGGGGAAAGCCATTAAAACATAATAATATTCCTTTTCTCACCTCTTCCTTTAGCCTCGCTCCCCGCAGCACGTTGTTCTCCGTGTCCTTTACAGGTGATAAATGATTCCTGCAGAGCAGAGGGCTGATGTTGTTCAAAATGACAATGTTAACAATGATCTTATTAAGAAGATGTAAAGCATCAACATTTGTATTTTCCTCTTCCAGCTGCTAATGAACCCGTGCTTCTCGCCGAGCTGCTCCGTCTACAAAATAAATGCCAATTAAAGGCTCATTATAATAATTGCCACTTTGCGTGCAGGAGTCAACACAAAGAAAACATCTCACTTTTGTGAGGTGTGCGCGCTCCGTCATTAAATCTTCAGGCCCCTTTTAAAGAGTAATGATGAAGAGTACAGTGTGGGGACCGTCTGCATTAGCCTCGACTCATTTTTCTCCCTGCTGCAGTGGATTCAGAGAGCATGCATGCATAAATAAGCTGCACCTCTTACCCCGCAGCAACCACTCGCACATAAACATATCTCTGCGAGGAAACACAAAGGCTAATGTTGGCAGACAGCATGGGAAACCTCCTGGAGACAAATCAAGGTGGAGGTAATGATGCCGAACACTCAGCCTCTGCCTCGCTGTGAAGACGTGAACATGACACACAGGCACATGCACATGCACACGCACACTGTTGTGCAGAGGAGGTGGATGCACCATCAGGATTTTCATTTTAAAGGAAAATATATGAACGCTGTTGAAACAAGGCGCCACCGTTAAAGCTATCGCTCTAAACACTGAAGCCGAGAGGAATTTAAACAGGTTTTCTTAATTTTATTGAGGTCTGTCATCGGTTTCTGCTGTTAGACATGAATCTTTTACTTTATTATTAGAGGAAGTGAAAATTGACACAAGTACTTTGTAAGTACCCCGTAGGTATCCAGTAAGTACTTTGTTTGATTCCTTGTAGACACCCTGTAGGTTCTGGGGTGGATATTGTGCTGCTTTGAAAATCTCTTCCCTTCAAAGCATTTTCATCCATCCATCCATCCATCCATCCATCCATCCATCCATTATCTTTACCCGCTTCCTTTTCGAGTTGTGGGGGTCACTGGAACCCATGCAGTCCATCCCTGTGCGAGTGGCAGGGGACACCTACAGGCCTCCAGTCCACCACAGGTAAACAAAGAGACAAACAAACTCTCTCACTCTCACCTAGAGACAATTTAGAGTTACCATCAGTCTAACATGCATGTTTGTGGTCTGTGGGAGGAAACTGGAGTACCTGGAGGAAACCCACGCATGCACGGAGAGAACATGCAAACTCCTCCCAGAAAGACCCCCGGCAGGGATTTGAACCTGGGTGACCTGTTCACTGAGAGATGGCATGTCTACCAACTGCACCGCAGTTCTGTCCTCCTTCAAACACTGAAGCTGTAAAAGTCCAAGAGTACTGAATATGACTTAACATACGCCAGTCAACAAACTATTATAGGACAATCTGTGGCTGCGGCTCGGACAAACAAAAACAAAAAAGTCCTTGTATAATCTTTGACCTTGACTTGTGAACGTGACGTTGGAGCTGGGGTGATGAAAACTTTGGACGACTCGGTGTCTAGTTGTGGTGCATGTGTATCAAGTTTCAGTTAATTATCTTGAGCTGATTGGAAGTTACTGGCATATAAAGAGAGTTTATGGGCAGACGGATGGAGACTGTGTTCACCAGACGTTTGCCTTTTGATGAACGTACAAAAACTAGCACGAGATTCTAAAGGGCAACCCACCTTGAAAATGACACCTTCCTTTCCCAGATTAGACTGATCAAATGAGTTTTTATTACTGTGGGAGTTCAGGTCTCACGATGGCACCAACAAGCCACACCTGTGGACCATCTCCTCGATGAGCTGCAGGAGTACAGAAGGCTGCAGAAGACCTCCTGTCACCAGTGGAGCATTACATGCCCAACAGCAGTTGTTTCTGAGCACTTTTCTTTATCTGATTAAAGATAAACTTACCGTGTGCTCCTTTGTGTTTTCAGCGTTTACTTCTGCTGCCTTCCTGTGCCCAGGTTCCCACCGTATGACCTCAAGCTCCCTTGTGACTTCCTCATCTGTCTCCTCGCCACTTGCCTACCTCAACCTGGAACTCTCCTCGGACGTCTTCCTTCGCTCAGTGGAACCACTGGATCACCTGCTCCTTCACCAAACCAGACATCTTCCTGTAGGAAAGACAAGCATTATTCACCATTCCTCAATTTGCCCATACTAAACCTTCTCCTTGCTCTTCAGGGTTCCATCCCCGTGCACGCCGCCAATATCACTTGTAAATAAACGCTGCTAAACTTACTTTGCTTCTAAATCTGTTTTCTTCAGTCCATATTCTCTGGGTATTCCGATAAATGTCACAATTACTACATCTACTTACAGGGTACCTATAAGAACCAGGCTGGATGATGAAGTGACATTACCTGGTTTGTACCTACAAGAACAGTTTGGCTACGCTGACTTCAGGTAGAAAATGCAGTTGAGCGTCACCTCTGTGATCAGATTCTCCAAATCATGAATTCAAATGTCCAGTTTGGAGTATTTACTGAAGCGTTTGGATCTGAAAACACGCTTCCACAGGATGCTGTCACCTGACTTCATTTGTTCTGAATAACAGTGTAGGGGACACTTCACCCCTCAGAAAAACATCATACCTATGTGTATGTTCATGGTTTTAACCTGACTTTGGTGCTTTGAGAACCAAAAAGAGACTCAGAATACAAAATGCTGAGTGTTTTACGTTATAAATGTGGAAGGATGTAGGGACCGGTGGGATCTGGTAAGTGATGGGTAGTCATTGAGATGTTTGTTCGTAGATAGAGGAAGATTTTCTCGCTGTGTAGATTTTTCCTTTTCAGGCTCGGTGTAGGAGACGTGGCTGATCCCAGGTTCTACACAACCGTAGCAGATCTTCAGGAGAAACATGAACCTAGAACATTTACCTCCAGGAGGTAAGTAGAGGTTTGAAGTAGATTGACAGGTGGGACCAGAGATGGCAGATGAAGCCAGTTATGTCCAGTCTTCTCTTACATGTTGAGAGGCTCCAGGCGGTGGACGTTGAGGTATAGGAGTACTGAACTCACAACAAACAGCCCAACAGCAGTAAGTTTCCAAAGCAGGCTTGAGCTGTCATTTCTAAGCTGGTCCAGGCCATAATGTGCTGGATGGGCGGGCCGGGTCGGTGTCTGGCTTTTGATTGCGTCAGCAGATCAGCCGTGATCCAATTATTTGGCTACATGGCTTGCCATACATTCACTGGCTGCACATGACCATTTTACCACGAGCTGACCAGCCTTGAAAGAGGTAATTTAAAGTTCAGTTCAGCTTCAGATGAGTATACTCCCAGGAAGTGGTCCATCGCCCAAATGGATGTTCATTCAGCCGCTGCACTCAGTGGACACTCGCGGCCGATGACCCAAACGGGTGTGTTTGGGGGCGTGTTTCGAACCTGTACTGTTAATTCGTCGAGTTGGGTTCGGAAATGATGGCTACGGGCTGGGGCCAGATCTGATTTTTTTGGACCGGATGCAACTGCAGCAGGCGGCTGAACACACACGAAGGAGGGTTTAAAGGTCAGACTTAGTCTTTTGCTCAAAAGATCTTTACTAAAGGCAGAAGGTTGACTTCACTGTAGGTGAACCAACGCTCAAGCGTCAGTGAGTGATGTGGCTTCTCGTCGAGGCAGCCATGACGGATGTGGTAGATGACACACACCTGTCGCTCATGAGCTGCGAAGAAGTGGTTAGAGACGGGTAGAAGAAACCAGGAGCTGGGATCCTCACAGACTCCACCCAGACACAGACGTTTTGGTTAGGTCAGCTTCTGATGATGGGGGTGAGACCTGATTGTCAGGTGCTGCTTCATCCTGAAGGCTCCTACATCAAGTCAGATTTAAACTGAAAATGTTTCCCTCCAACATTAAATGATTTAAGAGAAGAAGTATAATCATCCTGTTGTCACAGAGAATCTAGAAACTACTGAAGTGATGTGACCTTTGTGGGATTTGTGGTGGACCATGAGCAAACTTTCCTGCTTCCCTCTTCACCTTTTCTCCCTCATGTAATCACACATGTGGCCAGCTGGGCATCAGATAAGGAGAGTTTCATTAAGATATGTGCTTACTCCTCTACCCTTCACCCATGAAGGCACCTCATCCACTTTGTCTCCCACTTTGCCTTGTTTTTCTCCTGTTCCCTCGTTAGCTGCCTGCAGCCTGCTGAGCGTCACACAGAACGCCTTCGTTAGCTCCACAGTTTTGTATTTGCCTCCATGAAGCATTTCTTTCAGTGGCCTTTTATTTGATATCCACAACTACATGCAGCTAAACCTCAGCTCACAGCGTCCACTGATGCATGATTGCTGCCAGCCTGATAGTGGCCATTATAATCAGTTTCCACTGGCTGCTCGTTTCCTGAAGCGCTGCTGCGTCTCTACAGAAGTCTTTAAAAACATGGAGCTGTGTCTTCATAACCCCGACTGAAGATGAATGTGCTTTTGAATTATATGTTGAACAGTTCCACATTCAATAATTAAACATTTCCCTGCTTGTAGAACAAACAGCTCTACAGATTCAACATTATACGTCTGTGATAAGCTCAGCTAAAACTAGCCAAGTTAAACAGAACTGATAGTGCGCTGTGTTTTACACATCCCATCGTCTACATGTGGGCAGCTACGTGGATCCTGATCAAAACTTAAAAACCCATGACACCATGCAGATTTAAACTATTTTATTATTGTGACTTTCTGCACAAAATGTTTGTTTTATAATACATTTACATATTTTTGTCACATTACACTGTATGATGCTATGATTTATTGAATCCCAAATGGTCAAAGTTTTCTGTTTACATGTAAGCCTTTGTAAATTCTGATGCTGAACTCCCCAACCTGACCAGCGATGACATGTTTAGCCGTAGGTTGTTGATGGCTTTGTAGGTTAGAAGTAAGATTTAGAATTCAGTTCTGGATTTGACAGAGAGCCAGTGGAGAGAAGCTAAAACTGGAGAGACATGATCTCTCCCAGTAACTCCAGTTAAGACTCTAGCAGCAGCATTTTGGATCAACTGAAGACTTTTTTAAAGAAGTATTTGGACACCCAGATAACAAACCATTGCAATAGTCCAGTTTAGATGTGACAAATGCAGGAACCAGTTTTTTTTTTTTTTTTTTTTTTTTTGGCATCATTTTTAGATGTTTCTAATTGTAGTGATATTACACAAGTGGAATTTGGCTTTTTTACGTATGTGAATGTCTCTGTTCAGTCCCTGAGATGACTTCTGTTGTGACTTGACACTGTAGAAATAAACTGAACTGAATTGCCAACTTGGAGCCACAGCTTCAGAAATGGTGCTGATGTGCTGCAGACGTGATGCTGTTGGGGATGTTTGGGGACAGCATTCAGCCCTGCAGGTTAATTCCAAGTTTGAATCCTGGACAAAACCTTTTATCTAAATAAATGCAATGTTGAATTTTTCTGCTGAGCCTAAGCTGTTCTGCAGAAATGATTAATTAGAAAGAAGCAGATGTGTGTTGGGAATGGTTCTGTCCTCTTGAGCAGCTTTGCAGATGTTTTCTCATCTCGTTGATCTTTTCTTTCCCTCTGATCCTTTTCTTGGTCTTTGGGTTTGTTATTAAGCTTCCCCTCTCTCTGATCTTGGTTTAATCTTTTTTTTTCTGTACATTGCCACCTTTCCAATAAATTGTTTACTATCTTGTCATCGGTGGGCCTTCCATGTCTCCCCGCCTCACCACCGCCTCTCCTGAGCCCTGTCTCTGTCGAACAGACAGCAGAGCTGCTGCTGCTGCTGATAACAGCTCCAAGAATGGAAATAAATATTTAAAAAGTTTGGAAGGAAACGCTGCAGTGCTGTGACAGTTTGAAACTTGGAAGATTCTGACAGTCCCGTTTCTGGCCTGATGAGGTGCACGTCACTTTCAAACATGAGACTGATTTATTGGAAATTATTAATTATCGATGGACAGGGAAAGGAAACCAACATTTATTTATTTATTTGTTGTTAAATCCATCTCATGTCCAGTTATGAGAGAATAGTTTGTAGATGTTGCTCTTATGGTAGTTTGTTTTGCAGGTTGCATTGGACATGGAGAGATATGATGTTTGCCGAAGGAGGAATCCAGAGAGGTGATTAATCCAGAGAGGTGAGTAATCCAGAGAGGTGATTAATCCAGAGAGGTGAGTAATCCAGAGAGGTGAGTAATCCAGAGAGGTGAGTAATGAGGCAGAGGGTGATTGGTTTGTGGAGTCCAGTGTAGGATTCAGACTGAGTCCTGATGTTTAGGTTGATGTTCAGACGAGGTCACGAGGAGACACAGCAGAGCAGAGCTCAGACAAACAGGCAAACGCATCAAAAAGTTATAGTCACAGTTCTCAAGATTCAGGTTTGTGCGGTCGCTCCATTACCAAAGGCAATTTAATACTCCAGCAGTGGCTGAACATCTGGCAGGGGTTTGAGTGAAGGTAGGAGATCGGGTGCAGCCGTGGAGGAGGTTTAGTAAAAACTCAGACCATGTGAACTGCAAGTTTGAGGAAACTCACTTTTCCATCCCAGAAAGAAAAGTAAATGAAACTCTGTCACCATGGTAACAGAGAAGTAAAGCTGCTGGCTGACAGGTTTACTGAGACGTCCAGATGTTGGGCTGGTCCCACCTGAAGCAGCTGTCCAACATCAGCTGTTCAGTTCAGAGCAGAGACCTTTTAAAACTGTTGGTCAGGAGAAGACGTCCAGCCCAGACTGAATTTATCTCTGATTCTCACAGGCTGTTTGAACAGGACCCTTTCTTCTAAACCTAATGCTGGGTGGTAGCTGACCAGGATGAAGACAACTTGGGCATTCTTCATTTCTTCTGTCTGAAGATGCCGTCAGAGACGGCGGCACTCATGGACAGGCTTGATGGTCAGACCCTGTCGGAGCAGAAAGCTTTCAGCTGAAGGTGACAGACTGTGTGGGCTTCTGTTTACACAGTTAGAGCCTGACAGGGAGAGGCCGCTCCATTTAGCACAAAGTGTAATTTGCAACGCGTTGCTTAAAAGCACATGGAGTTGCACTCCGTTGAACGGTTCTGTTGTTCGTCAGCAGGCTGTAATTACTCTGTCTGGACGTTATCACGCTGAGATGAAGGGAAGCAGGACGAGTGCAGATTGAGGCAAAGGACAGAACCGAAAGGGAAGCAAGAACAAAAAATACATTCCAGAGTGATCGTCGCAGCAGCAAACCCTGGAACCATGTGATGAAAATGTGGCACTGACCTTGTGTCAAAATTTCTATTAACATGTTGATATTAGGACGAGAGCAGCTCTGAAATGTTTAAATATAAACTGAAGTGTGAAATGTTGCATTTCAAGACAAACCAACAGTTTGCTGAATAGCTTATTTTAAATTAATATTTGATAACTTGCCCAAATTGCACATTTTACTCAGGAGAACAAATCAAGAACATTAATTTAAATTAATAAAAAAGGTCATTGTGTTAAAATCCAGGTTTGTCTTTAGCATTACATTCTTTTTGTCGACAGCTTCCTGTTTAAGGAAACTCTTTAATTATTTTACAGTTTCTGCTCAGACTTCATCTGGATCCTCAGCAGACACGTGTCGTTTTCGACCCCTGACGTTTCGTTCACTCGAGCGTCATTTAATTCTTCACTTTACCCGAGTGCCACCTTTCCAGTGGATTATGAACAAACATTATGTCTCTGTTTGGTAACTCAAAGGCAGTTTAGTGATGAAATCTGCTGTCACAACACGTTCTCTGTTTGGCTGCTCACATGGAGTTCTGCTGCAGCTTTTAAAATAAAAATTATTTAAATAAGACATGGCCTGACTTCTGGGAGTAAAAGGTGATGCGTCCTTCCCAGTGGCCGTCTGACGCTTCGCTCAACATTTTACCAGAAAGAACCGTGACTGAGGTTAACATGTCACCTTTCAGGACAGTGAGGAGATGTGGCACCGAGGCCTCAGTCAAGGTCCTTTGTTTCAACAGATATGACTTTTTTAAATGTATTAATCTTGTCTTTTTCTAAATTTTTGCTTTTCATTTGTTGAGAACATTAATGCTTACTGTGTAGCCTTTTCCCAGTGTATCCAAAGTTTCACAAGAAGTTTCTCTAAAGGTGAGGACAGGTAAGCCAGTGTGTCCAAACGTCTCCATCAGGTCCACGGGATGAGGCTGAGTGCTTCCAGGTGATGGACGCCAACTCTCAGAAGAACCAACACAAGAGGCACTCGAGGTTCAAGAAGGTAGGTTTCACAGCGGGCGGTGGACAAATCACAACAAAGAACACTCAGGTTAGACTTTAACGCAACTAAAGGAAAAAATGTATCTTTAAGGGTTTTGTTCACAAGTGACAGAAGAATAGAACGTGTGACTGACAGATGCACTGGTGCAGCATCTGCAGTATTGAGGACACTGCACCGGTCCGTTGTGGTGAAGAGCTGAGCTGTAAGGCACAGCTCTCTGTTTACTGGTCAGTCTACGTTCCTCCCCTCACCTCTGGTCATGAACTCTGGTAGAGACTGAAGGAATGAGATGGTGGATCCAGGAGGTTGAAATGAGTTTCCTCTGCAGAGTAGCTGGACTCTCCCTCAGAGACAGGATGAGAAGTTCAGTCATCAGGAGAGACTACGTCTCTCGGTTGGTCTGGGTACATCTTGGAGTCCTCCCAGAAGAGCTGGAAGAGGCTGTGGAGAGAGATGTCTGGACCTCCCTGCTCAAGATGCTGCCCCAAGACCTGAGTCCAGAACAAGAGGATGGATGGATGGATGGATGGATGGGGTTGAATGAGAGAAGAATGACATCATAATTGTGTGTTTATACATTCAGTGTCAAAATATTTCACAATGTGTTGACATTATAGTGTACAGTATGTTGTTAGTAAAATATCTAAATGTCTGCTGTCCAGCTGAGTGGACGTGTGGGAAAATTATTGAATCAATAAAATTTTAATTATTTTATTTCCCACCTTTTTCATGTCCTAATAAAACTCAAAACCTGTAGAAACAAAGTTGTCCTAACTCCTGCGTGAGAGGGTCTTCATCAGGTGACAGAACATCTGCAGCAGGTGGTTCAGTGTTTCATCCTGAGCTTCATGCTCTGGTTTTAAAACGGTTTAAATCCGTCGCTGTGAATTCATCAAGTGTTTAGTTTTGTCAGGAAGGTAAAAAGTTTTGGACGTGTTACTTCAGCTGAGATGGAAACATTTTCCTGCTGAGAACTTCGGCTCGTCTGTAGCTGAAACAGAACCATGTCTTGTTGTTCTCAGCTTGAGTAAAGTTTTGGTCTTAAAGACACGTTGGTGACGCTCTTCATGTCTCTGTCACAGACAAGGACACTCGGCGCTTCTGCTCTCTCAGTCCATCGTCTCCAAAGTGCAGATGTAAAGACGGCGGCTGCAGAGGTACAGCAGCGGCTCACACACACAAAACATTTGATTCTGCACACGAGTGCACAAACTCAAGTCAGTCTGAATAACTAAAGATGATGTCATGAAAACAGCCGAAGATGTTTGATGTCATAAAAACAGCCGAAGATGTATGATGTCATGACACCAGCCGAAGATATATGATATCATGAAAACAGCCGAAGATGTATGATGTCATGAAAACAGCTGAAGATGTATGATGTCATGACACCAGCCGAAGATATATGATGTCATGAAAACAGCCGAAGATGTATGATGTCATGAAAACAGCTGAAGATGTATGATGTCATGAAAACAGCTGAAGATGTATGATTTCATGAAAACAGCCGAAGATGTATGGTGTCATGAAAACAGCTGAAGATGTATGAGTTCATGAAAACAGCTGAAGATGTATGATTTCATGAAAACAGCCGAAGATGTATGGTGTCATGAAAACGGCCGAAGATGTATGATGTCATGAAAACAGCTGAAGATGTTTGATTTCAGTGTTTGTTCATTTTCAGTCATCCCCAGAGTGACGTTAGAACCACCGAGACCCAGAACTATGAACCCCATCACCACCACTGGTACCACCACTCGTTCTGCAGAGCCTCCAACTACCACTGCTGAGGTTACCATGACAACCATCACCATGGCAACAACGTCCATGGCTCCATCCACTGTTGCTACAACCACAATTTCAACACAGACAACAACAGCAACACTTCCACCAACAACAGCAGAAACAACAACACAAACATCAACAAAAACACCTACAACACCAGCACAAACAACACAAACAACAACACAAACAACAACACCAGCAACAACACTTACACCAACAACAGCACAAACAACAACACCAACAACAACACCTACCGTATCATCCACCCCTCTGCCGACAACAACAGAAACGGACACAACTCCAACAACATCTCCTGCTGTAACTACGGTTGCCGTGACGACCACAGTGCTGCCCACCACCTCGCTGGCAACGACTACGCTGAACAACAGGATCAACAAGGACGTGACGCACAGACAGAGAGGAGATGTCCACAGTGAGGAAGCTTCTGATGATCAGAGATGATCAGAGCAGCTGAACTGAGAGGAGGACTTCTTCTCCCTCATGACTGAAACCAGAGTGTGTTCTTGTGTTGCAGTTCCTCGACACCCTGGAAACAACCAGGTGTGGGAGTTTGACATCGAGCTGGGAAACACAGCCGACGACCTTGGAGATGACCCCGGTACGTTTACACAGCTCTTTGTCCAAGATCAACCGTTCACTTCATTTATATATGTTTTTATAAAATGTTAATTATTGAAAGTCATGATGGTCCGTCTGAAGCTCCGTCATGTATCAACAACAAACCGTGTTTCTGAAGCTCTGTGTCGGAGCTGGTTTCATTTGGCCAAAGTCACATGATCGATGACGCCCGAAGCTTTGAACGTGCTGAAGGACGTCACGGCTGTTGGACCTGATCCAAAGCTTTAGGAAGGGTTTGTGGAGTTGTGGTGACACAATCTGAGCAACAAACCAAAGAGCGACACATACCGAGACATGGAGCCAGCCTGATGGGCTTCATGTTCAGTTTAACTGTTCATTTTCACTTTTGTCCCAAGAAACAACAAAAGCTTTTAGAAAAGCACTACGTCTGTAAGTTACAGTTACAGTCAACGCACCAAAATGACAGCGCCATGTCAGATGTTGCAGGATATTAAAGAAAAGCTGTCGGCTGCGTGCGTTGGACAGTCACGATGAAGAGTTCAGTTCCTGCTGAGCGCTGCTGATGCGTCATCCACATCATGATCCATAAAATAAGTTACAAAACACAAACTGGACTTCTGTTCTGAAGATGAAGACGTTTCTCTTCCCATCCAAGACGCTTTATAACAAATAAAATAAAATTATGATTTTTTTTTCTTTTAATGGATCTTTTAAAGGATTTATTTCCCTCTTAAGGATATTCTTAGACAAAGCAACTTGATGGTGCTCTGCTAGATTCAGAAGGTCGTGTTTGTGATTGTTACCAATAAGACTCAAGGAAGGTTTTAAAAACTCTTAGAAATCAAATGGGATTGACATGGCTGAACCTTCAGACCATCCCCAACTCAGAAATAATCCACAGAACAAATCACTGACAACTTAAGTCAAACAAGTTTAAGAGAATAGATCCCGGACGAGCCCCCACTTATGTTACGATCCAGCTCATTGTGTACGAAACATAAATGACAAAAACCCAAAAGTTTGTTTAAAAAAAAAAAACTTTTTTACTGTCCAAGTACAAGACTATAAAAAAAAAAACAACAATAACCCAAGTTCTCCTCAAGAATGAACTGAAAACAGCAAAATAACATCTTCTGACAAATGAACCGACTCATTGAGGATAAAAGTGAAAAATCCAAAAAGAACCAGAAATACACAACCCCGTCTAACAAAGAGCAGAAACTAAACACGTGGCCCAACCATGAGAACAAAATACTGTATTTCCAAACAAAGTGTCTTAGCTGTAGAAGACACAACATCTCAGAGCCAACAGCAGTAAAACAGCAGAGTCAGCGCAACAACCAGACCCTGCCAGAAGGGCCTCCTCCTTCATCTGGCCTCATCTGAAGCTGCTGGAGGAGACGTGGACAGCACGTGCACGTCTCCTCCAGCCCATTGTCTGTGGACAGGTAAGCCTGGTCAGTAGTCCACCAGCAGAGGGAGGCAGCCAACCAGCAGCTGGAGATGAACTCCTCCTCACATGGAGAGGAAGTTCAGAATAAAATGAAACTACCAGAGGAGAAAGGCTGTAAGGCCTGAGGCCGTAACAAGAGAAGCTTCTCATCAATTTAACAAATCAAGACGTTCACCCAGAGGAAAAAATATATATTTTTTAAAATCACTGAAGGAAGCACGACTCGTTTCCTGACTGTTTGCTGACTGTTGTCATGACATCAGTGACTCAGCTGTTTGTTTGCTGACTGTCGTCATGACATCAGTGACTCAGCTGTTTGTTTGCTGACTGTTGTCATGA
>JARVGQ010000390.1:1828102-1838171 GCA_031762355.1 Hypsolebias martinsi | reverse complement strand
AGAGCACATTACACCAGTTTTGGCTTCCGGTTTACTTACAAATTCATTTAAAAATCCTTCTGTACGTTTTTAAATCTCTGAGCAGTTCTGTCCCCTCTTATCTCACTGATCTGCTGCAGCCATATGTCCCACAGCACTCTCTGAGGTCAGCAGACCGGATGCTTTTATTGGTGCCTGGGACTTGTTTTAAGCTCAGAGGTGACAGAACCTTCTCTGTTGCTGGTCCAAGACAGTGGACTGAGTTACCACTGCAGGTCAGGCAGGCCCCATCCCTTAATGTTTTTAAATCTCTTTTAAAAACTCACTTTTATTCCTGGTTTTTGATCCATTTTGTGATTTGATTTTAACTTCACCATGTTTTCATTATTTTAGTTTTTTTTTTTTTTTAACATCTGTGAATTTTATGTATTTTATCCTGTGTCTTGTTTTGTTGTAGAGCACCTCGGTTGGCCTTGCTGCTGTTTTAAGTGCTTTATGAATAAAGTGGTAAGACGTCAAACTGCCAGTGTTGTGTGTTTTCTATGAATAACCAGCTGGGGCAGCCATATTTATTTCAATAACCACCAAAAGTTATTCAGTTTTTGATGTACATCCAGTAATTAAATTAGGGTTATCCTCATACAGTTTATTTCAAACTGAGTAAAACTACTTCAGTTTGATACTAAGTAGTGAATGAGAACAAACGTCACACAGTGACTTTAGAAACACGTTTCTGTTATCTCAACTTCACGAGCGCAGACACCAGTCTGCTGTCTGAACATCCGCATCGGAAAATATGTCTAAACTATGGACAGTATTTCTGGTTACTCACGAAGTGAAGAGGAAATGAAAGCAAGCATGAAAGTGGTATCAGTCCAAAGTGTCCGTGTGTTTTTATGAGTGTAAGCGCTTGAGGCTCGACACAGTTTCAGTATCAGGACACCACTAAATAAATTCCTGAGCGTTTATTCAAGTCCATCCACTTGTTCAGGAGATATTTTGCTAACAGACAAAAAACATTATCGTCCATCATTTGGCAGTGAATGAAAAATATTCTGCTGATCCGACAGTACTGTCCTCATTAATGTGTAAAAGTACATTCATGTGTTTCTGCGCTGTAATAAAAAGGTAAAATTTGTGACAATAGTGAGAAAATGTTGACATTTTTAACGACTGAAACAAGAAACAGGGCCGCTGCTTGTGTTCAGATGTATTCAGGTCCCAGATGGGGAGAAAAATGAGATTTTGTTTTAAGAAAGAAGCTGAGATTGATCAGATGTGAGAGAACTCAGGGCTAATTTCACCAACAGGACAGAGGTGCACAGCTGCAGCATCTGTTTGACTCATGGTTCATTCCTGCAGGCTAATGAGCGTACACGTTTTAAACTTTTCATTTTGCTCTGGGAGTTTCATTTTTCCTCCTTCCTGAAATTAAATTTAGCAGATTAGATGTTTGCTTTAACGTGTCAGGAAATATATTTTTTTTAATTGTTGTAAATGTCAGTGCAGCTTTTTATTTGGCATTTTATGAGAAAATGAATGAAAATGAAGATGGCCGCCACAGCTAGTCATTCTTAGCCAACATAAAAATATACAGTTCAGTCCTTTTTACAGATATTGAGCTGAAACCTAGTGTGGTAGTAGCTGAGAGTCATCTCCGACAGATTAAATGGTATTTTGTTTAAGCTTGAGTATGAGCAGTGGCGGGCGACATGCATTTCTCTACTTTATGACTTTTTTTGTTTTTGTCCCAAAACTCTGATTTGAACAATGAAGTTTGTCTTTAAACTCTAAACTTTTTACATTTTATCTCATTTCTTTTGTTAACTTGACAGATATCTAGTTTTCAGAACATGTCATCCAGTATTTATAATTTGTGTAGAAGTGCCGTTTGTAGCTTGGAGTCTTGTTCGACACGTGTGTTCCATTGGTGGAAACTTTAGAACAGAAGTTAGTTTCTGTCCTGCAGAAATGTCAGAGAAGTAAAATAAGTGCAGGCTGACTCGACTGGCCTTTCAACTGGGACTGCAAATGTTTCCTGCAGCTTCTGACAGCTAAAATAAAATAAAGACCAGAGAGGGGGAGAAGATCCGCTCAGGCTGCAGGAGGAACTCTTTCTCTACTCCTCCTGTTTATTTAATTATCAGTGAAAAGCCTTAGATTCAAACGCTACAAGAAGAATGACCCCCCCACCCCCACCCCAAAACCCTCCAAAAAATATGATGGGAATTTAAAAAAATAATTGAAAACTAGAAAATGTGCATTTCCTGTGAAAATGCAGTGTGAAGTGTGCAGTGCTTATTGCAGAAGAACATGATGAAAAACAACTGAAATTATCTAAAAGCATGATGAAATGTAGCTGAAATGAAAGAACAAGCCTAAGTTAGCAGAAGAAAGAAGAAAGAACATCTGTTGGGTTTAAATTTAAATTTGAATTAGGTTTCAATTAGAAGAAATTAGCACAAAAATGAGGAAATTAATTTAAAAAAAATTAATAAAAACTGAAAAGTAGATGAAAAAGCAGAAAGAAGCTTAAATGACCAGAAGAAAGTTGGGAGAGATCACCTTTTTGCTGAATTAAGCTGAAAAAATTTAAATGAGTGTAAAAAAAATGTGGAATTGGCTGAAAAAGCTAAAATTAACAAAAACACTGCTAAATAGTGGCTGAAATAGCTGAAACCAGGAGAAATAAGCTGAAAGGAGCTCAAAACAGTCGAAAAACAGCTGAAAGTAGCTGAAATTAGCTGAAAAAGTTCAAACTTGCTGCAGGAAGCTGAAAGAAGCTGAAGCACAACAAAATGTGAAAGGAGCAGTAAAAAGTTGTAAACACATCTAAAGATCTGAAGAATAGAAAATGAGCTAAATTCATTTTCTGTGAGAAAACAATGTCGGAGAAGTCTAAACATTTAAAAAGCTAAAGTTGTACCAATACCAAAAGTGTCATAGTCTGTCCCCTAGTTGTCTGGTGTTTCTGTGTTCCCCCCGTTCTTCTTCATTGTGTTTGTTTCATTCTGCTCTGTGTGATTTCTGTTCCTGTGTATCTTTCTGTTTTCTGTCACGTTCCACTCACTCCTCAGTCGTAATCATTCACACCTGTTCTCATCAGCCACCTGCCCAGCGGCTCTCATTACTCTCCCTCCCTCTGTCTTATAAAAAGCCTTCTTCTCCTCCTGGTCATTGTTCTGTTAACACAGACGTCTCAGTCCTCCTCTGTTGGTGCTCCTGTGATCTGTCAGCATCTGAACCCGTCCTGTTCATGTCTGCCTGTTCCCCTTTTTGCTGCCACGTCAGCTTTTTTTGTTTTTGTGGTTTAAAATAAATTATTTTCATTTTAATCTCCTGCCTCGCTCGCCTGCCTGCATATGGGTCTAAAACCGGAGAACTGTGATAAAAAGTCGTAGCAGGATCGTCCTGAAAGAGCTGAACGTTTTGATTTATGATTTGTTGACATAGAGCAAAAACTGTGGAACGACAACTGCACGAAAAAAGTACAGAAGAAAAATGGATGAACGTTTCAGAAACATTAAAAAACTTCAGTGTGAGCTTTAAAGGTGACTTAACTTCAAATAAACAACATGAAGGAAGTGTTGGAAACTTCAGAATGTCTGCTCTCCAGGTGATGACCTCATCGAACACAGGGCAAACATCTGACTTTGTTAGTTAATGGAGATTTGATCCATTTTCTTCATTTCATGTGAATTTTAAAAGAAACAAAGTAAATCGGGAGTCGTCGGGTGCTGGCACAGTTCTTCTGCACATCCTTTTCTCTGTTGTTTTGACGTGTCTCCAACGTTCTCGTGGTTTGAAAGGACAGGACTGATGGATCGATGAAAGCGTTCCTGAAGCCATCAGGGCCACAGGGTGCGTCCATAAATCATGTTGGGAGAAAAGATTGAATCGTTTCGACTGGAACAGACGAGGAGATGGAGCCGTCTTCATCACAGTCAGCGCAGGAAGAAACGAGTCCAACGGATCCAACCTGCAGCGAGGATGGAGCTTCATGTCCAGAAACGTCTGCTTTGACTGAGCTGAAAAACATTCATGAAAATAAAGGATGAATATAGCTAGAAAGTTCCTGGAGGGACGGGGACTGCCACGTGGCGGCCATTTTCAAATTTTGATTTGACAGCACTGTGTGTTAGGATTAGCCCTCAGCTACCAACACACCAAATTTCAGCCAAACGTGCAAAAAATCAAGGAGTTATAGTCTTTTTTTTTTTTTTTTTGAAGCTATGGTGGCCATCTTGGATTTTTGATTTAGATTCAGTATGTGATGGGGAACGTTCTCTTCTATAACCGCACCACATCTGAGCTCTGTGTGTAAAAATGGCTGACCATTTAAATTTAGCTTTGGCCTTTTTAGCTCAGGCAGCCATCTTGATATTTCATTTGAATTCAGTATTTAATGTGCACTGCTCTCAGCTACCAACACACCAAATTTCAGCTGAATAGCTCTAAAAATGTCAGATTTATGTTATTCTCCTCGTTGAGCTCAGGCAGCCATCTTGGATTTTTGATTTAGTCAAGTTGGGATCAGTCTCAGCTGCCAATACACCAAATTTCAGCTGAATAGCTCTAAAAAGAGCTGAGTTATGTCATTTGATTTGGCCATCTTGAATTTTCAGATTTGAATTCAGAATATGTTATGCATCACTGCCAGGCACCACGTCAATCCTCAGCTCAATATCTTTGAAAATAGCTGAGTTATCTTATTTTTCCCCCTTAACTAAGGAGAAATGTATAACGACTCTCTCGGCTACGACACACCAGATTTCAGCTCAACGTCTCAAAGAATGTCTGAGTTATAGTCAATTTTGAGTTTTCTGAGGCAGCTGTGGCAGCCATCTTGAACCAAAATGGCGCCAAATGTTAATCAGTGTTTTGATCAGAGACTTCTCCACTCCAGGTCATGTGACCTCACTGTGGCAGTTAGAGGCTGTTCAGAGTCACTGATTATCAATAACAAAATGGCGTCTTTGTTTGCAAATTATGTTGCCATAACTGGAAATGCCAATAAAAGTAACAGCACACATCACAGTGCCGAGCCGGTCGTTTTGATAGAAAGCTCGTGGGGGGACACGTTGTGGTTTGGACCACGTTAAAGTTGAAAAAAGACTAAGACTCTTTTCAGGTGGGTAATAACGAACGTAGCTGAAGCCACACAACCGACTAAAACGTAACTTTTAAGATCAAGAAACGCCGAAAATGGAAAAAGTGATGCAACATTTTCTAATTTAAATTAATAAAACAAACAAAATAGTAAAGTGCTGTGTGTTGTCATCAAATGCACCCATACATATGCATTTAACCCGTCACACCTGAGATACACCCAGGTGGAGAGTGGGCAGCTGTGGAAGCACCCGGGGAGCAGTTAGGGATTGGGTGTCTTGCTCAGAGACACCACGACATGTGGGCATGACTGGGAACTGAACCGACACAGTCTGGTCCCAGTTCTGCTGCCCTGCCTCTACCACATGGACTCCAATTTTCTAAAAGCTGCTTTTAGCTAACATTTTGCTTTATTAGCTACTGTGTAGCTCTTTTATCTTTTAGCTGGTGCTCTGCTTCAGCTCAGTTTCACCCACTGCCCTTCTGCACTCAGTGCTGTTAGCAAGGTAAATACTGTATCTTAATCGGTATAACAACATTTCTTGTTCAGATTATTAGACTGTTTTCCCAGCATGCACCACCTGACCTCTTGACCTCAGTAAAATTAGCTGAAAACAACAAGCTAATGCTGCGACTCACGACATAGGGTCAGTATTAATAAAACTATGAGTGATTAAAATGAGCAGGGTGTGTAAATACAGCAAAGGTTATAAATATTTACGTTCTTCCTCTGACATGCTTCAGGTCTGCAGGCGCTATCAAAATGTCAAAAGGTCAAAGGTGAACAAAATTAGCATGTCCTCAGTAACTCAGCACATCAGATTAACTTGGATTGGCCTCAGATATCAAACGCTGAAGATGTTTGACATGATTTTTGTTTTTGGACTGTAGTTTCTTTTTATGCTGACATTTCTGTTTCTGCATCAAAGTTTTTATATTTGTGTAGAAACTTGAGCCATAGATGCAAATAACATAAATATGAGTGTTGTTTTCACTTGTCAGCGCATGGAGCATAATATCTGAATCACTGATACAGTCAGCCGCCGCCGCCACCGCCTAATATTATTAATTTGCATATGAGTGTGCACCATCTGTCTGCAGAGCTGCCCTTTCCAAATGCCACGAAAGGTCAGAAAGCAATAAGTCAAAGTGCCGCCCTCCTGGCAGGAGGCTCCGTTTCACACCATCCTTTATGCATGAAAATTATAAGCAGTAAACACAACGAGGGAATCGATCTGAGCAGAATCGTTATGTCGTTTGGTGTTTTCTACCAGCGTCTGATTTAGGATCCAAGACATTTGCTGCTGCAGCATTCAGAGATCAGATTTCTTTCTGATCTGAGCTGATCTGATCTGATCTGATTTAATCTGAGCTGATCTGATCTGAGCTGATCTGAGCTGATCTGATCTAATCTGAGCTGATCTGAGCTGGTCTGATCTGATCTAATCTGATCCGAGCTGGTCTGATCTGATCTGAGCTGATCTGATCTAATCTGAGCTGATCTGATCTGGTCTGATCTGATCTAATCTGATCCGAGCTGGTCTGATCTGATCTGAGCTGCAGAAGTTGCAGCTGGTAACAAACTGATGTTCATTTATTTTAACATTGTTGTCCATGTTGTTTTTTTATGTTTGCTTTTCAGGATTCATTTCATTCATGTTTTTTCTTGACTGTTCGACCGACTCGTGACGCACTTTGTTCAGATGAGTTGAAGTTGAACATGCTTTAGAAAAACGTTTGGGCCTCACATTTGTAACAGTTATTTAACCCTTACAGCTCGCTGAAACGCTTCTTATGAAGAGTGGTTCATTTAAAAGTTGTTAACGGATGTCTGCACGCCTTTAGTGTCTCCATCTTCTACTTTTATCCATAGTTAAGTTCTGGAGGCAGCGGCATCAGTAGCATTTTTAATGTGTGGGGGGCACACTGGTAGGTGGTCTAGGGGTCTTTTCTAGAACATTTTGAATAAAGTAGATGCCAATTCCTGCATTCTGGTGTATTTAAACAGTTACTTACATAAATAAACACTTGATTCAATAACTATTGTAGAGAGCAATAAGAAGTAGCCTGACCAACAGCTCTCCTTGTGTGAATATTCATTCAACCTTTATTTATGCAGGTTAATCTCACTGAGTCTCAGGGATTCATTTGCAAGAAAGGTGGAGTTAGGATGGAAAACACTGAGTTGCAGGCAGTAAAGAAGCAAGTCTAGTTTTATTTTCTTCTTCCTCATAATTTCTTGTTTACTTCCATGATCCCACAGACAAACCTCATCCTTCTCTTTTCACTGAGATGAAAAATCACATATTAATCTGTCTTTTCATGATGGTATATACCTGTACCTGATGATGCATACCTGTAAGTGATCACATCACTATTGTTCCTATAGTTGAACGGCTCTATGAATCAAACAAGTGGACTGTCAACAGTCTGTTTTTTGGGATTACTGTGGAACAGTGGCAACTAATTTGTCCACAGCTGTGGAATCTGTTTGACTCTCTAACATCATCTGTCCACTTCTGACGACTCATGCGTCAGCAGATCAAGCTGATTTTTTTTTCTGTAAAGACGTGTGTCATGTTGCTGAGACAATTTATCAGATCCCCACCAGGAAATAGTCACCTCCTTGTCCTTTCACGTTTGCACGGCTGTCAGAACAGGAGACGGTGGTGGATATTTCCTGCTCCTGAAAGTGACAGGCAAGATAATTGGCTGCAGTCACAGCGAGTCCACCGGAGGAACAGGTGCCTTTCAGAGCCACGCTTCTCACAATATCCTCTGTCAAATCTGCTGAAGAGGGCACAGAAAGTACGAGGGTGTGGGACAGAATGTGCCGGGGTTGATTTCACCGTCTCTGCAGTCTCTGAGCTCCTGAACACTCGAGTCTGTCACAAAACTGGCTGTTTTCACGTGTGTCTGTGGACGCCGAGCTTCCCTGAAACAGGTTTTTCAGATAAATGTTTGGGGAGCCCTGAGTGTGAACACCTGACGCACTTTGTTTTTACAAAAACCAGGCGTCCAAACACGTTTACTGAGTGTGTCTCAGAAATTCAGCAGGCGTGAACTCCTCCCAGATGTTTCATTAGGTTCAGCATGAAACCAAAGAACACAGCGCCCTCTGATTAGTTTGGTCTCTTGAGCAGTTTTATAAAAAACCTGAACAGTTTGTGTAAAAACTTCCACACAGAACCCATGTGAGTTATTAGAGCTTGGAGGAAGAGTTGATGATGACTCTCAGCTACCACCACACCAAAGTTTAGCTCATCATCTCTGAACTTTGAGTCATTTTAATGTTAGCTGTGGCGTTCATCTTGAATCAGGTTGATACCAAAAGGTAATCAGTTGTGGATGTACAGCTGATGATTTGTTTCTGCAAGGTTAACCAAAACTGCCATCATTCGGGAGATATTTTGCTAACAGACGACACACGTGTTTACCTACATTGCCTCAGCCATCTTGTCTAAAATAAGTCTTGAAACAGTAATACATGATTTTTGTTGGGTTCTGGGTTTGTTCCATCACTTGGACTCCTCACAGCTCCAGAGGGCAGTTAACCACAGCTGTCTCCAGTCTGCTGATGAGAACCCACGGCTGTTTAGACCAAGAAGACTCTGCTGGAACATTGTCCAACCTCTGGGACTGTGTCCAGGACTAGTGAAGATCTTGTTTCCAGAGCTTACACTAACCTGTGATTTCTTTGTGTTCCTCCTGCTGTTCCATTCTTCACCCCTTGGGCTCCGTTGTGAAGTTTCTTGGTCTCCTTGGATCATCTTCTTGAAACTGTCTCCTACAACATCAACTTAGAACAACCACCAAACATCTCAGCAGCCTTAAGGTCCATCCTGCAACTCTCTCTGTCTTCACACGTCTCTCACCTGGTCACCGTGGTCCGCTCCATCACCCTGGAGTCCCTGGATCATCAACACTCCGTCCTGTGGAAGAACGAAGAGACAAACAAGACAACTAATCATAGAAACCAGAGTCATCACATCTCCTCTCCTGCAGCTTCCTCCAGCGCTCCTTCAATCCACTTATTGTACAAAAACACAGTTTCACAGCTGCTCGGTCTCTCGTATCTCCGTTAAGAACTTTCTTGTTCTTCAATAAAACATGACACTTTTATAACAACTTCATGACTCCAATGTGGTGCTTTCAGGAATTAGTCAGGGTTCTGCAGCTCGGCCGAGGTCAAAGACATGTCCCCAGTTTTGACTTTCTGTTCTCTTCTGAATTCATTTTAAATTTCTTTTGTACGGTTTTAACTCAACAGTTCTGCTGCTTCTCAGAGGTCAGCAGATCAGATGCTTTTAAAGGTTCTGATGAGGTTCTGCTGCAGGTCCAAAACTCTGACATGGTTTGCCGCTGCATGTAAGGCCGGTTCCCTCACTTGATTTTCAGGCCTCAGATGCACTTTTACCCCTGACCTTTGACCTAGTATGAAATAAGTTTGATGTGATTCAACATCACTATTGTGACTCAGTGAAGCAGTTGAGTCCTCTGTAGCACCTGTCACATGTGGAGTACCTCAGGGATCTACACTTGCCCCCCTTCTATTTTCCCTCTTTTTACTCTCTCTGGGATTTATGCTCCGGAAACATGGTGTTACTTTTTATTTTTATGCTGATGACAGCCAAATTTATGTGCCATTAAAACAAGATCAACAGTACTCTGTGAACTAACTAGAATGTACGGCAGAAGTCAGAGTATGGATGTCACAGAAGATTTTACATTTTAACGAGGAAAAGTCCAAGGTTTTGTTTTTAAGCCCAGTGATGGTTCCAAAGTCCATGCTGATCTGGGTCCTTTAACACATCTTATTGAGACAGCAGCTAACCTGGGTGTGAGGCTGGACAATGATTTTTAACTGGATGCGCAGATTAAATCTGTGGTCAAGTCCAGTTTTTATCACCTGAGACAACTGGCCAAGGTCAAACCATCATTTTGAGATTTTAATCCAGGCTTTCATCACAACTCGTCTGGA
>JARVGQ010000390.1:1717334-1736194 GCA_031762355.1 Hypsolebias martinsi | reverse complement strand
CATACACAATATTGCTCTGTTTGTGCCGGGGGACTGGATCTTTGGGATGAACCAGTCTTTGCCGTAATGTGTTTTGGAGTTTAAAATCCACTGGGACGTTGTGTTTAGAAAATAAACGTCTCAGTTTCTGTGAACAACATACGGAATGACCACTGGTCTGGGTTCCTTCTTTTCACCTGATGTCTGACTGGAGTCCTGTTTGGGTTTCTTCTCTGGTTTCAGGAAGGTCCAGCTAGAATAGCCACATTGCTAGTCTTTGCCTCGGGTGGAGGAGTTCAAGTATCTGGGCAGCTGGAGAGGGGGATGCATCGACGGATCATGGCCTCGTCCTCAGTAATGAGGGCATTGCTTCGGTCGGTTGTGGTGAAGAGCTGAGTCAAAAGGCCAAGCTGGACATAGTGGACCACCTATTTGTACATTCCAACTCTCAACTGTGGTCATGAGGGTTGGATTGTGAACGAGACAACAAATGGTAGAAATGAGCTTGCTTTAGGGTGACTGGGCTCCGTCAGAGGGTGAGGTCGTAATTCTGGGGAATCTCAGAAGATAATTACAGTCAAGGTGGTTCAGGCATCTGATAAGGATGTTGTAAGAGGCCTTAGGGCAGCCCCAGAACTTGTGGGAGGGATTGTAAATGGCCTGCTCCACAAAGACATGGATACACTGCAGCATCAGCTCACGTTTCGTGCTCAACGCCACCATGGACTAACACACAGCGAGAAGCCTGATGTCTGAAGACACCTGAAGACGCTCAGACCAGTCACACCCTGGTTGTAGCAGGTTTCACCCAGCAGGAATGAGCTGCATTCAAGTTACAAGTTTAACAAAAATATATAAACAACAACCGAGTCGCCCTGAGAGCTGACACGTTTATTTCTTTTCAATGACAGTTCAATCAGACTTTATTCACACTTGCTTTAATCTCAGTTAAAAACACGTCATTAAAAGTTGATTAAGTTTTGACTAAAAACATGCTGAAACAGCAATATTTTAAACAATTCATCCTGCCAAGGTACAAACTGCCCTGAAACACAAGGCTCAGCTGACTCAGGTTCGGGTTTTGCTGACCCAGTGGTACTTGTCCACACGAGGCCCTGAGAAGGTAAACGTGGCCCGGTAGGATTTAAATCCCTTCTGGTTGGAGATCTGGGATGGTGGACCACCAGCAGCCTGGAAAGGATCCCCAGGAAAGACCTTCCTCTTGTCTCTCAGCCAGGTCTGAGGGGCGCCCGAAGAGAACTCTGTGAACTGAGCAAAGGTTAAAGGTCAAGTTTGCCACCAAAAAGAAATTTCTACAACTCTTCAGTCAAGTCTTGCAAAACTGCCGACCCGTTTGCGATTAAGAACCAAACGCACTCGATAAACGCTGTTGGGGTTGCTGACGGTCGGGATGGTTTTGGGCTCCAGGCTGGTGGGGGGGACCGGAGAGGGGGAGGTGGTGGGAAAACGGCAGCTGGTGCTCTCCTCTACGGGCTCGTCCTCCTCATCCGAAGAGCTTCCTGATTGGATGTCGAGGCTCGCCCGCTCCACAGCGTCATGGATGCGGCGGGAAAACTCCCCGTCTCTGCGGCAGCTGTCCAAAACGGAGACGCAGAACGGCGTGCTCTGCTCACCGTACCTCCAAAGAAAAACTTAAATGGTTACATGTCCAACCAGTCAAGGCTGCTCATGGTGCGACTGTTTCACTTCAAACATCTGTGACCAAAGGTCCACCATTGACTTCATCGTCAGTTTGACATCAAGGTGAAAACTGGGTGGAGCTTTGGTTTATCACCCATTTGACCAAATGTAAAGATGTAAACCTGCAAACGTGCTCGTTAACAGAGCTCTGAAGTTTTCCTCCAGAAAATTATCCACATTTAGTTTTATCCTGATGCATGCTCAATAATTCAGGTAGAAAAATCTAAAAAAGTTAAGTCTGGTCGTTCAAAAAACTGAATGTCCAGAGGACCAGACTTAACTTTTTTTAGATACATTTAGTTTGTTGTGTGGAACCTGAAGGCAGCCATTGCCCCAAGCGTCTTACTCTTTATTTAACTTTAACGCGGATCGAACCACAATGTCTAGCTCGACAAACGTATCAAAACTGGCTTGGCACCGTGATGGGTGCCGTTACTTTTATTGGCATTTCCAGTTACCATGGCAACAGATTTAGCAAACAAAGACGTCATTTTTCTCATTGAAAAACACAGGACTCTGAACATTTTGGTTCAATATGGCTGCCACAGCTTCCTCAGAAAACTCAATTAACTTTAAGTCAGTCATTCTTTGAGAAATTGAGCTGAAATTTGTTGTGGTCGTAGCTGAGAGCGAGTTGTTAAATATGAAAATGGAAAATCCAATATGGCCGCCTTAGTTAAACCATTTTAGAAGATATTAGTTGAAATTTGGTGGTATTTGACCGCAATGCCCAATAAACTGAATTTGCTCATTTCAAATAAAATAAACTTCAAGATGGCCACTGAAGCTACATTTATTTTATCAGTTATTTTTACACACAAAGATCTGAAATTTGGTGAGGTTACAGCTGATAGCGTTCCCCATCACAAACTGAATCCACATGAAAATTTAAGATGGCCACCATAGCTTAAAAAAAAAAAAACAAAGACTTTTTAATTTTTTTTTTTTTTTTTTTTTTTTGCCATTTTCAGCTGAAATCTGTGTGGTGGTAGCCGAGAGCGAACCCCAACACAGTGCTGTCAAACCAACTATTAAAATGGCCGCCACGTGGCAGCCCCCGTCAAAGTTTCTCCAGAACTTCTCAGGCTTGTAGTTGTGCCCTGCAGCCCGGGGGTCTGATGAAGGAAGCCCACCTGCAGGACACCTCTCCAGGATCCACCCACACCGTGAACTCCCGAGGTAGGCCCAGATCCTCGTACTGGACCCCGCTCCGCTCGCAGGCCTGCTGCAGCAGCGGGTCCTGCTGCTGGATCCAGTTCACACGGAGACACCTGAAACAGACCGGATTCAGTGCCAGGGACTCTCACCAGGACCCCCACGAGGAGGCACGGTCTACAGCACTCGTTCATCTAGAAGCAAAGGTTTTAGCAGCTCTTTTACTTCATTATTTTAATTTCCTGAAGGAGGATTTAAATAAAACATTTCTTAAAGTTTTATCAATTCCTTTTGTTTTTTTCCTCCGGTCGTCTAAATTTAAAACCCTCAGGTGAGACACTGGTTTTATAGACGAGTGCATTTTACAACAACCTGCTAAGAACATTCAGCTGCAGACCTTCATCAAACTGGATCCAGACCTTCAGTTCTGGACCTCGACCCCACTGACCTGTAGGCCTGACCCTTCCACGGTGCGTTCGGGTGCCAGTGGTTCTTGTAGTTCTCGAACAGAACCGAGGTGAGGGCTGCAGCGAAACACTCGCGCCTGTCTGAGTCCAAACAGCCGTACCTCTTGACCAGCCGGGCCAGGAAGAACACGGCTGCAGCGATTTCTTCTTTCATGCCTGCACGAGGTCTTCACCTTTAACCTGGAGCACAAAGTGATCCTGCTCTACTAAATAAAACAAACTCTTTTTTAGATGATAAAAGTCACGTAGGATGACCCTACTCTTAAAGACATGGGAAATAAAAGGAACAGGACAAAGTGAAGCAAACACATCTGCTACGTGGAGATCTTTGGACCAGGTTCTGCTGATTAAAGCTGCTCGTGCAGCTTGGTCCTTCACAGCTGAACCTGCTTCAGGTGATCGCCTCAGGAGGAGCCGAACCCTCAGAAGGTCCAGTCTCTTTCTGACAGATCCTCAAGGAAAACGGCTCAGCCTGAAATGTCAAATTAAAAAAAAAAATTTTTAATGTTTAACTCCTTTAAGGTCGTTAGTTCTAATTTCATAATTCTAATTTTTTTTTTTTTTTTAAATACAGATTTATGAACATTTAAAAAAAAAAAAAGTCCCCTTTAGTAAACCAAAAATAATATTTTGACTATTTAAAACTAAAATCCAGTTCTGAGTTTTGGGAAGACCATCCAGCCGGAGCCTCCAGAACCAGAATCCAAAAATGAGGCCTGGTTCTCGGTCACACTTGAACTTGTTGCTCGTGATCGAGCCTGAAGATTCATGTTGTTAAATTATTTTTATTTACTTCGCCTGTGCACGTCACGGTTTGCTGACTTCATTAAGCGGTTGCTCACCGTGCTGCTGCAGTCCGGTCCAGCCTCAGATGACGCCCCGCGGCGGCCGGTTCTTCAGCCTGCATTCATGTGGATCAACCGTTTGGTGCCACGTCCACTCTGGAACAATGCAGATGTTTGAAAATGTATCGATGGTGGGACGAGACGAGACGGGACTCTGCAGGACTGTCCAGCTGCGATGGACGCAGCTCTTAAGGTCCAGGCCCTGGTCTGTGGTTTTCACAGTCCATCAGGATCCAAATAATGAAAGATTATAAAGCATGTCAGTAACAAACGACACCCCCCCCGCCCACACACACACACACTCCATGAGACTCTCTGAGGGTCACAATGAACATTTGGAGAAAAAAGTTTAAGATCAATTCTGTTGTGCTGAGGAGGCTCTGCTACAAGCTCCACCTGATCTCTACGGCTGAACCCAGACACCCTGCAGAGGAGACCCAGAGCTTTTCCTTTGGGCCCAGCTCATTCATCATGACAGACCGGAGCAACGCTCTCATTACTGCAGACAAGAGCTGATGGTCCAGACTCTGAAGGGCTTATCCAGCCAAAGCTGAACAATTGACTTGTGGTCACGTTGGTCTTCACAAGCCTTTCAATGTCCACGGGACAGATGCAGAGCTCCTGGGAAGCCCCGCCCCCTGCAGTAAACGCCACCGCCGGCTCCGTCCGGTCAGTGTCCACTCGTCCCTGCAGCCGCCGTCTGGCCGCATCATGAAGAGAGCGCCACACTTTCCAGCAGACAGTCTGGGCCGTACTGGAGCTGCCTACCTTTACCAGTTCTCAAAAGACTGGGAAATTAAAAACTTTTATTTTTAGTTTTCACATTTACAAACTTCAATTTAAAATCAGTTTTAAAAAAAAAAAAAGGGCAAAACAAGCTTCAATCAGAGCAAATCTTTTATTTGAGGGAACGGTAATTCTATATTAAACAAAATGTGTAAAAATCCACACAAACCTCCAGCGCTGACATTCATCAAGTGAATAAAACAATTAAAATAATTCAAGTTGAAGAGACTCAAAGTGCAAATGATCGGGGCGCTAAAACAAAAAGCTTTTAAAAGATTTGAACATTTAGTTGGACGCAGAGCTCGTTTGTCAAATGGCTCAGCTGATCCATTCTTTCACAAAGTTTCACATAAAAACATTTTTAAATTATTTTAGTTGGTTAAAAAAGTTCTGATGAACAAGGAAACAAAAATAAAAACTTTGAAATCACATTTAAAAAGTAGATTTTTAAACTAGATCTGTCAAACAGTTTTAGTCATGGAGACAGGAAGCTTTTGACTTTCAAAATAAAAGATCAAATCGGTCACATTTCTTGCATTTACAGGGAAAACTGGATGTTTTACACAAAACCCTAAAAAAAACAGCCTCAAGATATAAAACTAAAAACAAAACAAGACGTAACCAAAAAACAAAACATTTTCCAGCTGTGAAGTTTTGATGTTCCAATAAATAAATTCAACAATTTACCACGAAGCAACAAAAACTTTTTATTCAAGATCGTCACACAAACACGTTCTGATCCGATTCTTTCATGTGGGAAATAAAAACAGACTTTTACTGAATCAACACGTGAACGTTAAACTGACGCAACTTTAACGCTTCACCAAAACCAGGAAGTGACGGTTGTGTAGAGGAGTTCATCCTCAGAGTGGAACTACGTTTTTACAAATAAATAAATGTAATGGTCAGTAACTGGACCCACATCCATCACAGTTCACAGAATACGTTGTAGATTTAAATGTTTTTGTTGGAGCGTGGAAATATGAACTGGTTTGTAAAAGACAACCAGAACACGAGAACGTCTGTAGTTGGGACGTGCACGATCAGAAAACACTGACGATCCAAACTTCAGAGCTGTGAAGAGCGAAAATGTTCGTTACGGACGAAACGTCACCAGAGAGGAGCTGCATGCTGAAGAAATGAAGAAATGTGCCAATGTTACGGACGAAACATGACCTCTGGAGCAGTTTGAAGACGTTGAGCTTCTCTGCTCAATGTTCTCATGAACGTGTGAAACAAACGCGTCCGGAGTCGCCGGCAGAAGAAAACGATCCGGTGAACAACACACGCACCAACGGCAACATGAATAAAAACACTTTGATAAAACCAGTGGACGTTTGTTGGGAACGTTACAGGACCAGTTTGTTCAAAGCACCATTAAAATAAATCAAGGAGCTTTCCTTTGGAACAAACGTGAACGGTTTGACGGACAGCTTGGCCGTGTTTACATTCACACATCGCGCAAAACGAGACGCTCCGCCCGCCGTCGCTCCGCTTCAAGATTTGATCGAACAATGCAACGAGCAGACGGGACTCCTCCGTAAATTCATAGTTGTGCGTAAAATGAAAAAAAAAAAGCTTTATTTGACTTTGTTTTGTGGACAACCTCAGAAGAAAACTACCCAGAATGCAACAGTTCGCTTTACAAACTGTTAAGTCTCAGGGAAGCTTCATTTCCACGGCAACAGGTCGACCGTAACCGATCTGAACCTGTCAGAAGATCAGAGAGAGACGAGACGTTGGAGGAAGACGAGTGATGTCACAGAAGGGTTCTACAAACCAAAGTAAAAGTCCAGGATCTAAAACGTCTTGTGGCTGAAACGTGACCGTCGCATCAAATCAGCCGAGCGAAGCACGTTTTCTGATTTCTGTCTGTTGAAGCTGCTCGTTGACTCTAAATCCTCCTGCTGTACTGAATAATGAAATGATGGAGTAAATGATTATGTGATTATTAGTATTCATTTATTTAAAGTTGTCCCGTTCCACCCTGATACGAGCGACTGGCTTCGTTTTGTCTCGATCACTCGCGCAGGTCGAGCTCGGCTGTTTTCACCGTATTATAACGAGGATTTCTGTCAAGAAGTTAAAGAGGAAACGTCAAACTGGGACACGGTGTGATTTGTTTTGATCCCGTCTAACTCTACAGTGTTGGACATTTATCTGCTGCTATTTGGATCCATCTTTTTATTTTACATTTTCCTGTCTGCTGTGCTTTTTGTTTCTATCGTACAGCTGTTTGTTTGGCCTTGTTGCTCTTTTAAGTGCTCCATAAATAAACTGGTATGGTCCAACTGGGTTTGGAGATCAGGATTTTGAGAGCTGCTGCTTCTGCTCAGAAAGTGCTTCAAAACATTCTTTACGATCATGTTTTGGACATTTAATTCATGGGACCCACAGAAAAGTTGTTTCATTATAATATTTTGATGCTGACGGTGAGCACGCAGCCACAGCTGCAGATGTTCCCGTCTTCACGTGCAGCTGTTTGCATCAGCTGCTGATCAAAGCTTGTCCTCCTGAGGGCAAAATGAAAACTAACTAAAGTGACCGTACGTTCATATTTATACGGCGCAGGTGAAATAACTTTTGTGATTTTTGTTCATCAGGAAGTGCAACAGATCGAATCCTGTCCAGAAAAATGTGAAAATTAAAAAAATCTCCACTTGTTAGGATTATGTTTGTTTGTTTGTTTATTCATTTCATTTCATTATATGATTATGTAGGAATCTGAGTCTGCTCCTCACATAAATAATGTTAATTGTTTTGTTGGTGAGTAACTTTTAAAGATCCCCCCCCCCCCCCCAACAGAACACGATGATTTTCATTTTGATTTTAAAATCAGCTTCTAAATAATAATTTAAGATAATTAAAGAGAACCACAGGCTGAGGAAAACTCAGCTTTATGAGCTTTCCTGTCGTTGGACCTTTAAAACAAAAGTTACATTAAAACTGGATCTGGTCGGTTCAGATCTAATCCACATGTTGCCTTTGACAGATCCAACATCTGCCTGAGAAGATGAAATAAAAACACTTTGGCACAAAACATCGAGTCTGGACGTTTAAAAGATTATTTTCAGAAATAATCTCAGCTTGGCTTCTTGAACTGAGCCAGAACGGACCAGAACAGAAACAAACGACTTGATGGCCAAAAATAAATAAATCAATAAATAAACACATAAATGAGAGAAAAAGTGGTGGTTTTGGTTTCAGATTTAAACATCACAAACAATCAAATTAATATTTTAAAACCCTCCAAAAACAACTCTAGGATTAAATAAATAGACTGAATGAACAGGAGCGATTTCTGACTGACCACATTAAAGGAACAGTTCGGCCATTCTGCTGCGGGGTCCAATGTAAAAGCTCCAAATAATAATCATCTTACCTGTTGCAGTTAACTCATCTGTTTGGAGAAATTAAGACCAGTTCTGACAGGACTGATGAGCTCATGGCTAGTCACAAACACATTATTTATAAATGGTAACAACACATTAATCATCACATGTAACTAAACTCCTGCTGAGCTTTGGAAGCCTTCAAGTGCTTCATCTCACCGCTGCTGGTGTCACTTAAATATCTGGGATGTCAAACTGTTCCTGGATCAGACTGTGTCTCAGTAAAAGATGTTAAAGAGCTTCAGATCGATCATAAACATCAACACGTCGTCTGCAAACAAACAGACTGACGACAAGAAGCCAAACATGTTTTACAGACTGATGACTAGTTTATATAAAAATTATTTAAGGAGGTGTGTCAAAAGGAGTGTTTGTTGTTTAATCAGTCGAGGCATCATGCCAGGACAAACACAAAGACATAAAGCATGCTGTGTTTAGTTTCAACACAAACGTTCACTTTGTAAAGGAATCTTTAGTCTGGAAGTGTAAAAAGACTGTACAACTGTTTTCCTGCTCTCAGAAGTCGTTTACTTTTTAACTTTGTTTTATTGTCAAAGGCCTTATTGAGACAGCTGGATGTCCTTCTGGCCCTCAAGTCTTATTTTTGCTCATCAGTCCTGTCAGAATAAACTAGTTCTCCAAACTGAGGTTGTTCAACAGGTAAGATATTTATACACAGTCGCCTATTTAAAATGGGTGAAATATCCCTTTAATGTTGCAGCTGTGTGTGTTCTGCTCGTCCACGTTTTCCTCAACGTTCAACACAAGACGAGCTTCTTTGATTTCTCTAAATGGGGGAATCTTAGTGCATCCTTCTGATTGTTTCATGAATAAAAACACAAACACCTGAGCGCCTGCCTGGAACCATCGTCTCCGTCTGTGATTCAGGTGACGGAGCTTAAATCCCGTCTTTCCCTCAGTTTTCCCACATTTAGCTGCCCGAGGACGAACAGTGGCGTAAAGAAACGTGAAATGAGCGGAGGACTGACACTGAGCCGCGGCGTTGTGCTGGTGCTCCTCTCAGCTCTGCTGTCAGGCCCGGCGGGCCGGTCCCGCTCCGGTCAGAACGGGAGCTTCTTCAGCTGCTCAAACGTGATGAAAAACTGACGGCGGCTCGTTAAGGTCAAACTTTACGACTCCGGACTAACTCGCAGCAGATCTGAGTTCTCTGGTTGCTGGTTTGACTCCCAGGTCTGACAACATCAAAATGTGGGTGGTGAAAGGTGGAGCACCCACACCTGCCTCCAGCCTCACTAGCCTCACTCTGGGCCCTTAACCCCCACCACGGCTGGGTCAGGAAGGGCATCCGGCTTAAACAAATAAAACAATCGCCAATTGTTTGTGCGAGTCAGTTCGCCGTCGAGCCCTGACGAAAGGAGCAGCCGAAGAAGAAGAAAGCCTGGACAGCTGCGCCTGTCATTTTTCAACAAAGAAGAATAATGTAAGTCTAAATCTATGGTGTGTTCAGGAGCAGGTGACATGCGTTCATTCTAAAGACCGCCAGGCCTTTAATGAACACCTGAACTGTTCAGTAAAACAACAAGAATTAAATTTCAATTAAAATATACATTTATCTCAGAGGTCTTTGGATTTCTTGAAATGAAATAAAATTTAAATCAGATTACTACTGATATACTTCATGCTAATTATTATAAACTTTATAAACCGTGGTCATAAGTGGATAAAATTGTCCAACAGCTGTTTAAGTTGTGCTGTCGTCACATCTTTGTTTAATCGATGTATTAGAATGTTTTTGCATTTAACCAACAATAAACTGAGTGGAAACTCTCAGCTAAAACGTTTTAGAGTTTTACGGCTGATTAATCTGCAGAGATCAAATATTTCAGGCGAAACTAGGAACAGATGTTTTTCTTTCGGCTGCTCTTCTTCCACAGTGAACGAACTCACATGAAGATGATTGTTTGGTTTTTAACACCAGATGTTCTTCCTGACTCGACCACAGACACCGAGCTACCACAGCCGTCTGTGTGGAGCAGAGAGCTGTGGTCTAGGGTGCCCGGGGAAGCAGATGGTGTGGGTTAAGGGCCTTGCTCAAGGGCCCAGAGTGGAGCAAATGAGGGTGGAGGCAGGTGTGGGCGCTTCACCTTTTCCACGAATATATTGATGTTGGAACCGTCAATGTTCCGACCAGAGGCCCACCTTCTCTAACCGCTGCGCCACCACTCCCTAACATACAGAAGAAATGTGACTACGTTCTGGTTGGGTGCACTGGTTTGAGGTGAAAGGATACAATGATGTTCCAGGGACCCAGTCGCAGCCAGTTGGGCCAGAACCCCTTATAGAGAGCAAAGAAGCCCTCGTTCTTCCACGTCTTCATCACGCCGTCCAGCGTTCCTTTGTAAATGGGGCTTCCAGATAAAACCCGCTGGTTCATCATTCGTGTTCGGACCACGTCGACGGGGTTGGAGGCCAGCGCCCCCGCCAGGCCGCAGGTGAAACTGGAGCTGCGCGAGGAACACGGTTCATAAAACAAACTGAGGTCAGGACGCTGTCAGGAGAAGTGAAGACAGAGACTCACATGAAATGTGTCAGGATGGTGTCTCCCATCAGGCCCGAACGGAGGAGGTGCTTCTTTGTGATGTCATAGACAGGAAGTTCCACCCCCACGACGATGGCTGCCCGCTGTGCGGTGGGGATGACCCCCTGGAGAAACAAAGCATCAGTGTGACTGTGGTGTTGTGACGGAACAAGTGTGGGTGATTTGTCAGCTCTGCAGGAGTCTCACTCTCCACAGCCCCCGGGTGCCTTCGGTCTGGTAGATGTTGATGAAGTTGGACATCATGCTGCCCTGCAGGAGGCTGCCCTGAGCCTGCATCCGGATCTGAAACACAAACAGAGCAGCTTTATTAAATCACAAACAACAACTAAACCCCTCACACTGCAAGAATTAATAAAATGGCAGGTGTGACGTTCAAAAGTCCATTTTAAATAGTAAACCAAGTGATGATCAGGACATAAAGACAATGCAGTGGGAACGGTGACTATCAGACCTTCAGCTGGGACAATAAATGTTGCAGCCTGCAGAGCGCCAACTGTGACGACACTGTGGAGCCACGTTCTGATCACGTCGCTGTACTTGCAGCTTTATTATTCAGAAACTCTCCAAAAAGGAAGTGCTTCCTCCTTTTTATACATCTGGTCCAACATCTGACGGTGGTGTCGCTTCATTACAGGCACTAACGCCCAGAACCCGACCCTCAACAGAACCACCAACATGGGCCACCCATCTGAACACAGAATCTGAAAAAATGCCCATTTTGGTCCCCAGATTTCCCAGCAGCCACTGCAGCTCACCCAGCCTGGTGCGTTCAAGTGCATTAAAAAATTTCAGATATTTGACAGTAACCCACAGAACTAACTGTTTCTGTACAGTTTCATGGTGTAATGAAACTAAAATACAACTTTAATTTAAAACAATCATCAATGAAAACCTAAATGAACATTTAATTTTCACTGCACTGAACTATTTCAGTGTGGAATGTTGAATTTGCAGGTTGTAACTAAACGCATCACAAATCATCACATGGTCATAAAATGGATTCCTGAAGGCGTACGTCTGCAGGTTTTGGTCCCGCCCCTCTGCATCAACATGGAGATGGTTAATGTTGCGGTCAGTTTTTAAACAAACTCCTCCTGCAGAGACTGACGGAGCTCAGCCTTCTCTCCTGACACTGAAGTCCTGACCTACGACAGTCGTCATGTTTCTGACTTGACATAAAAATAAATTAATAAATGTTTGGATAACTCCAGTTTAATTTATTAAAAGGTTTGTTGCTCAACTGAAAAGTGACAAATCCAAGATGGCGCTCCTCAAAGGGCGACATCGTGGATCTCTCTGAGTCAAGTTATTTAATTAATTAATTTTTCTTAAACTTTTTTTTGTGGAATCCAGACACATCTCGTCAATGATCGAGCGACTTTATTACAATAGAGATCATAATCATTTTGGACTTTTCGACCTGATTGTGCTGGAATTACATCCTGAGTTAGCATGCTATGCTAACTCCACACACGGTCGGGAACAGATAGGGAGCAACAAGCCGAAGCGAAGACGTGGAGGATGGGGAGGAGCTACCCGAAGGCTCTGGCACTTGGTGAACGATGGAAGGTTAACCCTCCCGGTCACGCTGTTTGTAAATGTTCAGTCTCTGAAGAATAAAATGGATGAGCTCCACGCTCAGATTTCCATGCAGAGGGACTTCCAGGACTGTTCTTTGTTGTGTTTCTGTGAAACCAGGCTCGAGGAAAGGACACCTGATGAGGCGATAACTCCAGCCAGATACACGATCTTCAGAGAGGACCCAAGCGCTGCAGACAGCGGTAAGACTCGTGGAGGAGGAACGGCCGTCCTCGTTAAAAATTCATGGTGTACAGGCTGTAGGATCATTTCTAAACCCTGATCTGAAAACATGGAACTTTGACGCTAAGGTCATTTTATAGAGAAGTGAAATGTATCGTTGTGTGTGTCGTGTATATGAAGCTAAAGAGGAGGAGCTACACGACTTGAGCATCAAACATGAGAACATGGATCTTATTTTATTTTAATCACTGTAACCTTTGGGACAAAAATCCCTGAACTGCATCAGTTTGTGACCCTCCCCCCCACCAGGGGAAATAAAATACTGGATCACTGCTACAACATCAGGAATGCCTTCTCAGCTGAACCCAAACCTCACTTTGGTGCATCTGATCACCAGACAATCCAACTTAAACCAGTTTACAACAAGTAGGATAAGAAAGAGCCAGTCACAGTCTGGGCCATTAACACCTGGACTGATGGTGAAGAGGTCAGCTTGCAGAGCTGCTTGGAGGCCACAGACTGGAGCTCCTTCTAAGATGCTGCAAACAATATCCATGAGTATGCAGAGACTGTGAGTGACTACATTAGCTGGTGTATATCCATGTGTGTCCCTCCCAGGACTGTGGAGATGTTCCTCACCAAAAACCCTGGTTAATGGGGACGTTAAACAAAAAATGAGGAAGCGGAGAGAGGTCTTCCAGTCAGGAGACCAAGAGGAATCAAAGAGAGCCTGATATGAGCTGCAGAAGTCCATCAGAGCAGCAAAAAGGGCTCACTCAGAAAAGCTTGAACACTACTACCTCAACCAAAACACGTGACGCGCAGCAGGTGGAATTCAATCTGTCACAAACTACAGGAGAACCACGACAACCACAGATCCCCAAGAGGACACCCTTCCAGGCAGCCTGAACACCCCCTCCAGTTTGTCTACCGCCCTAATCCATCAGTGGATGATGTGGTAGCATCAGCCCTACTCCACACTGCAGCACCTGGAAAGCAGAAGAACATGCCAGAAAGCTCTTCCTGGACTACACTTCGTCTGTCAATACCATCCGCCCACGCGCTGATAGAGAAGCTGACAGACCTCCGCTCCCAACTCCCACCTGCAACTGGATCCTGGACCTCCTGACAGATAGACCACAGGTGGTGATAATGGGAGGACGGGTGTCTGCTGAACTCACAGTCAGCACAGGAGCCCCTCAGGGCTGTTGTCTCAGCCCTAAACACTTTACTCTGTACACTCAAGGCTGTCTCCACCCAGCACACCACCATCCTTATTAAAGATGCTGACAACACCACCACACTGGGGCTCATCCAGGAGGGGGACGAGTCAGGGTACAGGACTAAACCTCCTTCATGGACTCCATGTACGAACAGAGCTGTTGAAGAAAAGCAGCAGGAACCATCCAGGACTCGCTCCGTCCAGGTCACTCTCTCATCACACACAGAACTGTTCATCTAACCTGAGACGCAGCAGAGCATCATCATCATCTTCATCATCATCATAGTTCAAGGTTTTTAATCGTTTTCTCTCTGCCACAGTCAGACTGATGGAAAAACTAAACTACTGATCAGGATCAATAATAACCTACACCAACTAACTTCACTGGTCATGTGACCTGGTTTACTCTCTGTACAGGGAGACAGAAACCACTTTGTTCTTATTTTTATTTATTTACTGTTTCAGAGTTTTAACTGTGACTGAGAGAGTTCTGAACAAGATAATGTGCCTGGATTGTTGGTCTGTGCACAAATGACAAATAAAGAACTTTGAGATGCGAGTGTGTGTGAATAAGAACGTGAGTATCCGGGTTGGTTTGAATAAAAAGAACTAAATAAATCCAGTCACTCATCATTTAAATTCTCCACGAATTTCACAATTTTTGAACCCGTTTGAAACATTTGTGCAACAAAGTTTAGCTCAAAATAATCACAAATGTCTGGAGCTCGTTTCAGTTTAGTTCCAGGAGCTGAAGCTTCAGATTAAAACGACGGCTTTGAGAGATTTTGAAACATCTAAAAAGCAAAGTGTGGCTGATGGAGTCTGGTCTGAACACAAGAACCGGGTCCGTGTTAAAGCCTGAAAATATCCATCTGGTGTTGCTGACAGACATTACAAAACTAAAAGGAAAACACTTGAGTCTTCGTGTTTCAACAGTTTTCATCACGTTTTTGAAGCAACATGATTTTTTAAATATTGTTAAAAAAAACCAGCAGTAAATACCCGGATATGAAGCTTGAACTTCACGTCCTGTTCCATCGTCATCAAATTTAAGTCGTGACTCTTTCAGCATGTCTGAAAAGATAGACGTCTCTTTTGTGTTCAATTAAAATGTAACAAAAGGCAAAGCAGGGTCCTGAAGTTGCATCAAAAATAAAACCTTTAATAAGTACAGTTACATTTTTAATATATAATTTGGAAACCTGTTTTAGTGTTTTAAATATATCTACAGTTGTGGTTGGTGCCGACACAGAGTCCCTTCACTCTGGGCTTTGGTCCAGCTCCTTAATGATCAGGCAACAGAATGGACGCCTCAGCACGAAGATAATCATCAAACTGCAACAAACACCTTTTTGTCTCGTTCAGGTCGCGAAGCAACGCGTTCTTACTGAAAACATCTTAAATCCAGTAAAAGTCCACATGAAGCTCTGACAAACTTCATTCTTTCATTAAATCAGTGCCTCTAAGTAACTTTTATATTTCAGGAGTAAAATTCATTCAAGTTAAACATTTATAATCTTTATATTAGTTATCGATCCTTCGGAACCCTAATTTGGACCAATCAAATGAGGATTCAAAATTAAAATGAAGATAAATCGTCTCAGATTATATTCACAGGATTTAACGAGCCGTAATAAAAACATATTTTTCCCCCTCATAATTTAACGGCTGCACCCAGTTTTAGTTTGAACAGAGATTTGTGTCTTAGGACAGAAGAGCTCGTTAATTAAAGCTCCGGCTCGTTCCTGTTTGACAAAGTGAATCATATTTAAAGTGGGTGTGTTTGTTGTCATCATCCTTAGTTTGTAGCCAGGTCTCTCTTGTAAATGAGTCTTGAGGCTCAATGGGATTAACCTGCCTAAATAAAGGTTGAATGAAAGTTTGCTGAAGGGAAATAATGTTCAATAGTCCACAGAGCTGGGAATTTAATCAACTTTTAGCACGTAAAATCTTAAACCAGGGCAGGAATAAACATTTTTAAAGCTTGTTTATTTTTAATTAATTTTTTTATTTATATAATTCTAGATTTTTGAAAAAACAGTTTTCATTCTACTGAAGCACTCATTTCTTTAAGCAACAAATTTATTTTTCTCTCAGCAGATTTTACATTTTCGCCAGATGTTCCATAAACTCGCTCTAAACTCCCAGACATATGTTTATTAGCAATAATTTCTCAAATTTGGATCCCGTTTGTGCCTTTTTTTTTAATTAAAATTGCTATTTTTTGCCAAACAATTGTTTAATGTTCTAACAAAATGTAGGCATGTTGTTCAGTTTTATGTTTCATTTCATGAAAACAGCCAGTGCCAGGCTGATTTGTGTTTCTCAGAATGCTTTTATCTCATCTATGATTAAAGTAGTTTCCCACCAGCAGCACCATCAGTCGTCGTCTCTGAGCCCATTTAAACGTGATTAATTAGTTTGTTTTAAACTCAGCAGGGTGCGAGACGTCTCAAAGACCTCGACTCAGAGGCGTCCAGTTCAACCCTGTCCCTGTCAAATGAGACAAATCATCACACAAAGACACGTTTGAAGCTAAATTCACATCTTCTGTGTTAAAATGAGGAGAAACAAACGATTAATGAGGTTCTTGTGATGACTCCAGTTCAAACATCAAGCAGACAGTAAGGAGTTAAATCCAGAGTTCTAACATGTGACAGGAACATCTAATGAGACGAGATGCCCACAACAGAGGGAGGGATGCTTTCATGGACTCAGTGGACTTTGTGTTTGTCGTCAGAGTGATGCTTTTCAGGAAGAGGTGTGCAGAAAGAAGGACAGCGTAAACTTTTAGGCGTCCCTGTTTGCATTTTGTTCTGGGAGCCGTTAAAAGCTGAGCTGTGTGCAGAGAGGTGAGTCAGAGAGCAGCTCCACGACTCCTTCACTGCTGCTGCACGCAAGAAACCAAACTGTCACATGGGTCAGAACGTCTGCAGACGCAGGAAACACAAAGTGAAGCAACTTTTAAAATGACCTCAACGTGTGAACAGAACCCCACAGGTGCTTTTCATTAGATAAAACGATGACGTGGTGAATAAACGGAAGAGGAAAATTAAAACAAGTTGTTGTTACTGTGCGAGTGTCACGTCTGTGAAGCGATTGAAGATCCTCTGGTGGAGCTTTAAAACAATGCTCATTATTATATTTCATGTTTTAGTGCGCTGGTTACTGTAGCTATAAAAGATTAAACTAAAACTGACGTGATCAAAGTTCTTCTTCCATCAGTAAAAACGTTTTATTTCATGTTTGGATGTGCAAAAACCAAAACCAGTTTTTAAAGTTCAACTAAGAACAGACCCAGGTGATAAATGGATCGAGGACTTTCTCCTACTCTGCTCCTGTTTCCTGGAGCATCCTGCAAAAATATCTGAAGCTCTTGACCTTGACCTCTCAACCTTGACCTCTCGACCTTGATTTCTCTAAAGTTTCTTCAAATATCTAAATTTATTTTTCAGTTTGTATGTTTTCATGACTGTCCACTGTTGTCATCACGCTTTGTTGGAATCAGGTCTCTCTTGTAAATAAGTTCCTGAGCCTCAATGGGATTAACCTGTAGAAATAAAAGTTGAATGAAGGATTAAGGGTCAAGTGGCCCTTGCACAGTCTCCATTCAGCCCTTAATTAAAACAATGTTTCAATAAATTGATGAAAATCTGTATTTTACTTATGAAACTTGAGTCTAAATTAAACATCTCAAACAAATGTATTAAAAACTTTGGATTAAGATGAGCTCAAACTTTTTAAGTTGTCGTATTTACAGAAATACACTGAACTTTAAAGACTCAAAACCTCTTATTTTAGTGTAAACACGTTAAAAAAATAGTGTGTCTCATAAAATATAAATGAGTGTTGGGGAAACGGCGAACTCAAATGCAGACCTGTAGACCCCCTCGGTGACCAGATCTTTGAACGTCATGTTAAACTCCTCTGATCTGCTGCATCAGTGGACGCAGCCTCTCTGTGCAGAGAAACACTTTTCAATCCAAGCTGCTTTTTAAATGTGTCAAACCTTCCCTTGCTGGCACTAAATGCAGTTGGTTCGATGGTTGAATGTCCAGCTTCAGGTTTGTCTTTTTAATCTTACGTTTGTAAAGTTAAATTTTCTTTAAAAAAAAAAAAGAACTCCATGTGATATACATTTTTCATTCAACCTTTATTCAGGCAGGTTAATCCCATTGAGCCTCGAGGACTCATTTACAAGAGAGACCTGGTACTTACTGGTAAATTAAATTTTATTTTTGAAAGGCCGGTGCAGCTGTCATGACTTCGCTGTGCAAAAATACTGTTTGGCAGAAACCAGTGCTCAGAGGCACTACAGCACAGCACAGCATTGATTTGTGGGAAATGTAGTCCTTATGAGTAGTCCAGTGGAGAATGAATGAAAGAAAACTACAAATTGGTGGCACCTATTTTTTTTTTTTTTTTTGTCATTACATTGCTAACAAGTACAGTGATATTAATGCACATTCCACAATTGTGTGTCTTGTACATTTTTTTTTTTTGGTCCAATGTTCATCCATAATCCATGATAGAGCGAGTCCACAGACGTCGAACATGAATTATTGAGGGACAACTGTAATCCGTATGGGCTTAACTGTTAACCAACTGTTCATCCAGCTAATTCTTTTTCATGTTAAATCTATTAAATAACTTAAAGAATGTCTGTGTACAAAACTACTGTTTTGCTGATGTGTCTGAATCTGGATGTGCAGTGTCTGTGCTTTGTGTTTGATGCAGAGAAGAAAACACGAATGTTTGTCGTCTTTTGTTTGTTGATGTGTTTTTCTGGTCATTTATTTTTGTCTGTGTTTTGAAGTTTACATCAATCATGTGTTTGCAGCGCGTTTCGCCGTTGGCAGGAGATCCTCAATATTTTGACAGTAAATGTGCTAAATGAGACAAATCTAATTACTTTAAAACAATACCCTGATGCATGCTCAATAATCCAGGTAGAAAAATCTAAAAAAGCTAAGTCTGGTCCTCTGGACATTC
>JARVGQ010000390.1:1566730-1581628 GCA_031762355.1 Hypsolebias martinsi | reverse complement strand
TCCTTTGCACGATATAAAATTATTGCAAGTGCTGCACTGAGCTGACTGGTCATTTTATTAAAGTTAAGCCACACTTTCGACCGCGGCTGCTCACTCTCCATGTATGGGAACACCTGGTTTATTCTTCTTTGTTGGTTTTTGGTGGCTGGCTTCTGCTTGGCGGACTAAGCATTGAAAATAGGAATCGAAAATAAATATTCTGAACAATTCCAGGAAAACTGGACAGTTAGTCCTGGTTCCAAACGATTCTCGATCCTCGATGCCCAACCCTAGCAGCATCTAACCCATTAAGGAATTCTAGATCTTTAATTATCAGTTTATTCAGGCCCACCTGCCTTGAGCTCTTGTGCCTGGAACATTTTGTTGTCAGCTCTTTGTTCCATAGACGTGTAGTGACACAACAGGGTTAGCGTCAAACTTATTATATTTTTCGGATACTTTAAAAATAAGACTGAATTTCATTCATCCAGCTACCTCATCCTTTAAAACATTCTTGTTTTTAGCTTTAATACTAAAGCAACTTGGACAGTGGAATAATAAAGACCGTTATTGTGTACTAACTTTTTAAACGTGCAAAAATGAACTCATTAACTAGAAAAGCCTTTTCTATGAGCCCTTTCTATGAACTTGAGACAGTTGAGACAGATCTGACCAGGTGGTTCAGTATCTCTTGGACTGCCCGAATGGGAGTTTCGTTCCCATAAAGATAACATGAAAGGAGCCTTTGTTCACAAACTCATTTCCTTTACAGGAAATCCATGGTCCAACAGCACCTCCTCTGTTAGACACTTTAGATGTTTATTTGAATATTAATTTAAATATGTCATTCTAATTCTCATGTAAATGTTCATGAAACGTGTGTTTTTAAGTAATCTTTCTTAAGGTAACTGAGCGGCTGTGGCTGAGTGGTTAGAGGAGTCATCCTTCAATGCAAGAGTTGTGGGTTTGAATCCACCAGCAGTCACATGCTGAAGTGTCCCTGAGCAATACACTGAATCCCTCATTGCCTCCGATGTGTGTCCCATCGGTGTGTGAATGTGATAAAGCTCTGATTAATCGTTGTATAGATCTAGTAGAGTGCAGTATGAATGAGTAAATGATGACACAGATTGTGTTGTAAAGAGCTTTGAGTATCTTGACACGATAGAAAGGCCCTGTATAAGTACAGTCCATTTACCATAATTTATCTTGTTTTTCTCTTTTAGAATTTAAACTTTAAGGCAAAATAAGGATTTGAGAGTGAATTAGATAATTTACTTTATAAAATAAAGACAGTGAGTTTCAGAACCGCCTTAGACCGAATTATGACACCTGATAGGATGAGACTTTAACAGGCACCCTTCTCTCATGGGTGGACCAGTGTGGCCATGCTTTCACTCACACAGAGAGTTGAGTTTCAGTTTTTGAAACAATTTGGAAAAAAGTCTTGTCGAAGAACCATGAGGAAAAAATGATGGAGAAAAGACGAAGCGTAGAAAATTCTAACTTTGAAAAGTTAGAATTTTAATTTTAACTTTCAAGATGGTATAGTTCAAGTTTCAAGCTGTTTTCAACAAAGTAGCCAACCAAGCTAACGATAGAGGTCCTGACTGCTGCTGATGAATTCCAGAACCAAGATGACATTCAGAACCCGTTTGGACCTGCAGCTCTTTACTAGAACTGGGCTTGCACTTCTTCACCAGAACAAGGTTGAAATCACTTCAGCATCCTGCTGAAAACCCAGTTTACTACAGAGCCAGAAGCAGAAGAGGTAAAGACATTCTGCATTTCCTAAACCATTGGGTCCACTTGGACAAACATCAACCTCCAAGTTAACTCTGATCTGTCCAACGCACCTGTCCTGGACTCATGCTGGAACTGGACCACATCCTGGTAAGAAAAAGCCTTTTCAATGATTCTGGTGATCACTGTGTCCAAACAGTTCAGCTTTAGAAATATTCAACTCCTTCACAAACAAGATATAAATAAATGTTTCTTTAACGTCTACAATTAAAGTTTCAGGAGCGTTAACTTTATACTTTTCTTTTCAAAGATTCAAAGTTATTTGATATCTGGCTTACTGTATAATCTCAGATTCCTTTTATATGTTTTATTTTATTTTTGTAGTATTTGTTTCACATAGTAGTAGTTATTGCCCATATTCATGTATCACTGGTTATTATATTTTTATGATAAAATACACAAAATCAAATGAACCAGCGACCTTCTGATCACAGGCCCACCTTCTCTAACCTCTGCACCACCACTCCCACCAAAGTGAAGGAAGTTACCTTTACCCCGTGTATTCCCTGCAGAAACAAAAGTCAGATACACAACACATTTAGCTACACTTTAAAATTTTGATTTAACAATAGACCTGCAGACCTTTGATTGGGTCTAGTATGTACTCACAGGGGTGGCACATCTGGCTGAACTGTTACCTCTCATCAAGAGGGTCGCTGGTTCAAATCCTGCCCTTGGACTTTTCTGGTTGGAGTTTGCATGTTCTTTCCGTGTTGCGTGGGTTTTCTCCATGTACAAGTATGTTTCCTCCCACAGACCAAAAACATTCATGTTAGGCTGAGTGGTAACTCTAAATTGTCCTTAGGTGAGTGAGAGAGTGAATGGTGGTTTGTTTCTACTGTATGTGTCTTTGTGATGGACTGGAGACCTGTCCAGGTGTCCCTGTGATTGACTGGAGACCTGTCCAGGTGGCCCTATGATGGACTGGAGACCTGTCCAGGTGTCCCTGTGATGGACTGGATACCTGTCCAGATGTTCCTGTGATGGACTGGAGACTTGTCCAGGTGTCCCTGTGATGGACTGGAGACCTGTCCAGGTGTCCCTGTGATGGACTGGAGACTTGTCCAGGTGTCTCTGTGATGGACTGGAGACCTGTCCAGGTGTCTCTGTGATGGACTGGAGACATGTCCAGGTGTCCCCTGCCTCTCTCACAGTGACTGCTGGATAAGGGCACCAGTGACCCCTGTGACCTGGAAAGGAAGAAGTGGGTTGAGATGATGGATGGATGGATGGATGGATGGATGGATGGATGGAAGAACTAACAGTGACCTTAAATTACTTTACAAAATAAAAGTCATTTCCTCTTTAGGCAGCAGTAAGGTGACAACAAAGACGCCAAGGAGCACGGTGTGTTCATCTGATGTCATTATTGAAATTCTCATTTTTCCCCGACTCTAGTCGAGGTTCAGGGCGGGAGACGGGTTCAATAAGAACATAATTAAACCTGTAAATCAACGAGCCATCAGTGTGCAGTAAGCAGTTTCTGTCTGATAACTTCTAAAACAGTTTGGGTAAGAAGAACCCTCCCCTCGGTCTCTAATGGCTGCTCTCTTCTTATTAAGACTCATTATTAGACACAGCAGCAGTAATAATCAGGGGTTTTATTAGCAGCCAGATCAGTTAAAAACCATTTAGGATTCATTATGAACTTCCTGTGTTTGTAGGAGTCATCGGATTCATTTGACCTCAGGAGAGGAGGAAGCAGAGATTACTGACACTGACGGATTTGGTCGTTTATGGTAAGTTTTAACTTTTTAGATCAAACTTCATGTTAAGGCTTCATTAACTCATCCAGTCTGTGCATGTTCAGAGAGTATAATCACAGTTTATTAGAAAATATCACCTCATACATGAAAGAGAGGTGGTTGGAGACAAACTTTGGGAATTGATTTGAAATGGGAACAAGAGGAAATGTATCTTTTGTTGTTGGAACATGGACTGTACTGATACAGCTCCTTTCTGTCTGATCAAGACGCTCAAAGCTCTTTACAACAATCTGTGCCTCATGTACCTGTTCACACATCATCTACTGGATCCATACAAATAATTATCAGAGCTTTATCTCATTCATGCACTGCTGGGACACACACCAGAGGCAATGAGGGCTTCAGTGTCTTGTCCAGGGACACTCCAGCATGTGACTGCTGGTGGAATCGAACCCCCAACCCTTGCACTGGAGGACAACTGCTCTAACCACTCAGCCACATGATACAGAGCTGACCAATCAGCTCCCTGTTCTGATGCTGCAGATGTTCAGTCAATCAAGTGGATTCAAAGTTCAGTGATGCGCCTCCTTCCTGGTCATGAAATCAAACAGTAGATCTGGATGTAGAACATGAATCCTGCAGTTCTTACCTTTCATTTCAACATCGGGGACCACACTTGTCACAATACTATTATTTATAATAGTAAGAACAGTGGGTCCAGTCGTGGGTAGAACTTGTTTAAAAAATAAAAAACGACGCAGGAATGGGGTCAGTGGGGGAACTGGAGGGTTTCATCTGACCAACGTCTTTGTCTAGAAACGGGAGTGAAATGGTTCAAACTGTTTGAAGACTCTGAGCAAGAGACAGAGACAGAGGGCTCAGTTGAGGACTGGGGCATGGACGACCTAATCAATACTTTGTCAGCAAAATATCTGGTGTCGTTGCAGAAGTCAACAGAGGCTCCATGCTGGCAGACGGAGGGACGTTTAAAGTGAAATTCACGGTGTTAAAAAGAACACGGGGATTACGACCGTTTGAAGCGATCATTTGGGAGAAGTGTTCTTTTCAGATTTAACGATGCGCTGGTAATCGTTCAAACATGTTTTAAACATAATAAAAGAAAACTGTAGTTTGTCCTTTTCCCACTACGCTCCGCTCTCCTGCAGACGTTTGGCTGCTCGAGTGCTCGCAGTCAGCCAGAGGTGTGGTGCACGCTTCGCTCGCCTGACTCTTAGTGCGGCCACGAGGTCCAGTTGGTGCAAAAGAAATAAACTGCTGATGGGCTTTACCAAACAAAATTACTATAACTTTACATTTTTTTTTACAGAAATTCATGTAAAACTTGTTGTGGAGGTTGTTTAACGTCACTTGTCCCAACAGATCAATCAAGATCTTTATATAAAATGCTCACATGATGAAATGCTTTTTATTCATGCTGTAGGATGGACATTATTAATTATATTAATTGCACATTACCGAGACAAATGTTGGTAAAAATAAACTGTTTCTCTTTTCTGTGTTCTGAAACAGTTTATCATCAGAGGGCAGTCATAATTTATAACCTGATCAATAATCCACAACGTTCCTCTGTAGATCGAAGCAGCCGAGTGGTAAAATATAAACGTGCACAGAACGACACCATCACACTAAAGCTTTGTGCGTGTGTTTTCACTCCTAAATATTTTATACGTTTGGGTGAGAAGCGTCAGGGTTATTAACAGCGCAGCTCACGCAGATGCACGTTAAATTTGTACACGTGAATGATTTACAAGTGCACAAATCACAAATGAGACGTGTGGACTCGCTGCAGCACCAAGTGTCTCCGTCTGATCTGAGGTTTGACTCCTGCACGGTGCGCCAGCGGCTGCACCCAGCAGGAAGCTCTCTTCATCGCCCTGCTGGTTCCTGCGTGCAGCAACGCAGAGGAGACCAGACCGACCGACTGGCTTTCCAAGTCCTCACCTCATCCCTGAGACCCGTGGACCATCCACCAGGGGCTGAAGCAGCAGGAAGACACCCTCCAGGATCGTCCAAGTACCAGCAGAACCATGCTGGTGAAGATTCTCCATCATCCAGGACATGCTAAATTAAAAATAATAAATATAAATAAATAGCAGCAGAACTCGAGGCTGACGAGAGACGACAGTCTGCCTGCACAACAAACTGTGGCTTCATTGAACCAGACTCCCCCGTTCGGCCTTGAAGTAGATCAACTTATTCAATTTGTCCTGGAAGTGTGAACTGAGAAGACTCTGCTCTATCCACAAGCCCCCCCCACCCGAGAACTTCTGTGAAGGCTTCTCAGAGCTGTACTGGCTGACATCAACATCTTATCAGGACTATGGTCTATCTGGAAGTGCTTCATGGACACATCTCACCACCTTGTCAGTGCATGTGATGCGTCTGTGAATGTGCTGCTGGTAGTTTTTGATGTCTTGACTCATGTCCTGACAGGACAAGGTGTGACGAGATCTTTTTTAAATATCCACTGTCCTCCCCCTTTTCTATCTAAAGACTGAGGGGCCGGGCTCAAGGAGCTGCAGCCACGTGCACTCGCCCATCTTTCAGACGACTGTACAGAATTTATTAAAATTTATTCTGATTCTTCTGGTTCAGTTGTTCATAAGTTTTTCGGCATCTTTCTCGTCCACAATTTTTATTTCAACAAATCATGAAACGTTTGGTTCTTTCAGGACAATCCCTCTATGACTTTTAGTAGTGGTGCAACTTTAGCTGTTTGAAATCTTTAGCCCTTTCTGACATTTTTTTCCTTCATAGAAAATGAATGGAGCTCATTTTACATCTTTCAATTCTTTAGATGTGTTCACAACCTTTTACTGGTCCTTTCACATTTTGTTCTACTTCAGCTTCTTTCAGCTTTCTTCTGCAAATTTTAACTTTTTCAGCTACTTTCAGCTGTTTTTTCCCACTGTTGTGCTCCGTTCAGCTTAATTCTGCAAGTTCCAGCTTTTTCTACAATTTCAGCCACCGTTTAGCTGTTTTATGCTAATTTGAGCTGTTTCTGACAAGTCCACATTGTGCACTCATTCAACTTTTTCATCCTAATTCAGCAAAAATTTGCTCTCTCCACTTCCTTCTGGTAATTTAAAATCCTTCCTGATTTTTTTTTAGCTGCTTTTCAGCTGTTTGTTTTTATTTTTTTAAAATTTTTTTGCTAATTGCTTTTTTCCAGATATACTCCACTTTATTGTGCTCATTTCTGCTTATTTCAGCCTAATTGGGCGAACATGTTATTTCGGCTTTCTTCTGCTAATTTAAGCCCGTTCTACCTGTTCAGCTACCTTTCAGCTGTTTTCAGATAAATTCCAGTTTTTCATGGTAATTTTGCTGCTTTCAGTCTAACTTCTTTATTTTAATTTCAGCTTGATATGCTCATTTTAGCTTTTTTTATAGTTTCAACATTTCCTGCTATTTCAGCTACTATTTACCTTTTTTTGGGGGGGCTACTTTTAGCTTTTTCAGCTAATTCCACTTTATTTTATTTTTATTTTTTAGCTCATTCCAGATCCTTCTACTTCCTTCTGGTAGCTTAAAGTTCTGTCTACATTTCCAGCTACTTTCAGCTAATTATTGCTAATTTCAGCTTCTTCTGTTTTTTAACCTAATTCCCTAATTTTTGTGCTAATTTCTCTTATTTTATACCCATTTCAGCAAAAATGTGTTCTGCTTTCTTCTGCTCATTAAATCTTGTTCTTTTATTTCAGCATCTATTTTTTTTAACGTAATTTCAGCAGTTCTTCAGCAGTAAGCATTCACACTGCAGTTTCACAGGAAATGTAATTTGTTTAACATAATTTATTTTTAAACTACTGCTCATGACGATGTTAGACAGAAGCTATCAGGACAGAGAACCTCGTCTCCGTCACGGCACAACAAATCATCTCCTGACACTCGAGCTTTTGTTTGGTCTTTCTCCGAGACATTGGACCTAATAAATCTAATAACTAGACTCTGACATACAGGAAGTGGTTTTAGGAAAAAATGAGGTCATCAAAAGTGGACAGTTGGTTTATGTTTGCATGTTATTTTTCCACGCAATGTGGGATCAGAAGGTCCTGACATGATCTGGTGGTTCTGGAGTTTGAACCCACGTGCAGGCAGAGGCAGGAGACTCGGGGTGAAATAATAATTATTGATTTTAATGATGACAAAACAAAAATGCTGATGGGGCAACTTCAGGAGACGACGTCGCAGACACGGACCATAACACCGTAGAAGGGCTAGAGCCCGGACACCAGTGGAGTGGAACGACGGACGAACACAGGTACTAATGAGGCTGAGTGGGAAACACCTGGGGTGACCGGCACTCAGGACAGGTGTGCACCGGAGCAGAAAACACGACAGACAGAAACTCCCACCGGTCCCAACTACGTTACAAACACATTTTCAGCAGTTCTCTAAAAAAAGAAATCACTGTCCTCGTACGAGGACACTGTGTCCATCTTCATGGACACAATAAAGACATGACTGGTTGAAAACTTTTCATTTCAGAGTTGAAAAGATGAAAAGAATGAAGTCTCGTGGTGCAGAGGCAAAAACGCAACGTCCTCGTCTGAGGACCAGGGCAGCCCCTCCGGTAAAACGCTGTCTCCACGGTTCTTGTTCCCTCAGTGTACTGGAGGCGGCGTCCACTCCTTTAAACCAACAGAACGTCTCCAGGAGGACAGCCCCGTCCCAACTCTGAATAAATCTGCATAATCCCCCGGGGGCTCCAAGCTGAAACATTCATGGAGAGTTCTGAACTCAGACGTCTGTTTCTGTTTCATGAACGCAAGACGTCCAGTGGTCACACGTGGTTGCTCTTCTTGTTCATAGTTTAGGCCACAAATAATCCTGAAGCAGACGAGCTGGCAACGAACAAAGTGGTCGGTTTGAATCAAACAGATCGTTTTTAGACACTTAGACACAAGGTATTTTAAAATCTCTCTGAAACTCTGAGCTGAACATGACTCGAGCTGCTGCAGGAACGGGCTTGGACAGGAAGCTGCTGAACGCTGCTGCTGGACTTCAACCTCTGTTTCCATGTTTGCATGGAGCTCTGTGAAAGGAGCCTTTTGTGCTCTGGAGGTGTGAAGATGCTGCCGACAGCCGGTGGAGTCGACGTGTGGTTCCCTGCTGCTGCCGTGCTGCAGGAAAGTTTAAAGTAGGGCAGCTGAAAGGCAGAACAAAGCACAGCGAACACGCCTGAGTAACTTTTCCTTTAAAAATACATGAAGCAGCCGCTCCCCGCCTATCAAACATTAAGCAGCTGTGGAAAAGCTGCTCATCAGGCGTCGCACCTGAAAATGTGTTTCTTTACAGAACAGAACGGTGTTTTGGATCGTGGCCTGCTGCTCAGTCCCCCTGCAGGACCCTGGTCCAGCTCTGTTCCACCAGAGAACTGAGTCGTGTCGCTCCGTGAGTCAGGACTAATCCACCAGATGTTGGGTTTGGAAACATGTGGAAGGAGCAGTGTGTAATAACAGGTGTTTGCTGACTGTAGCCAAATGAAAAACTATAATTTTGGAATTAGAATTTTGTTTCTTTTGTTTTTGTAAAAGCAAGTTAGGTGTTTTCTTTTGGGTCGTCAAGGTAACGGTCAAGAAGGGAAACCCAGACCTCCTCCAAGTAGCACTCTCAGCTTCTTCTGCGGGACTCCGGTGTTCTGTACCTTCTCTTCCTGCAGCTCCTGAGTAGCAGGTGAAGTGTCCTCAGTTGTGGTCCTTACCGCTGACGAGACCTCACCTGCATACAAAGCAGACTCAAACTGTGATCCAGGTCTTATGGCTCTTTATACGGTCTCAACTCTCATCGGTTCTGCATCACACCGCACCATTTAAGGGTCTGCCCGCTGCTGGTACCCAACCCCACTCAGCTGGTTTATGGGACCACCTTGTTTGAGGTTCCAAGGGCTTCTCTGAGGTGCCAGTTCTGTAAACGGACAGCAGCCGTTGACTGGCCAGCAGAGCTGTGCCACTCAACGATCCACCCAGAAAAACTACAAACTACATCTGAACCTCCACCTCCGCTCTGATGGCGCTGAGGGTGCGTTGTTTTTCTAGTTTCTGGTATAGAAGGTCCAGAAATAGTCGCAGTGGTAAATCACCTTCACCTAAGAACCACCAATAGGATGAGGGCCAAGTGGAGCTGCACTGATCAACAGCAAAGCAGCTCTAGTGAGATTACATTCATTCAACCTTTATTACTACAGGTTAGTCTCACTGAGTCATGAGGACTCATTTACAACAGAGTACCCAGCCCCACTCAGCTGACAGATTTAGACAGACAGCAATAACCAACAACAAAAAACAAAATACAAATACATGTAGTCTTATAAAAACACACTGTTAGCAACATGGTCCTGTTAGCAGTGTTACTGTTAAGTCAGGTTCTGTTAGCAGCGTGATCCTGTTAGAAGCCTGGTTTGTTAGCAATGTGGTTCTGTTAATAGTATGGTCATGTTAGCACCATGGTCATGTTAGCAGCGTGGTCCTGTTAGCAGCATGGTCCTGTTAGCAGTGTGGTCGTGGTCCTGTTAGCAGTGTGGTCTTGTTAGCATCGTGGTCTTGTTAGCAGCGTGGTTTTGTTAGCACCACGGTCCGGTTAGCACTGTGGTCATGTTAGCAGTATGGTCCTGTTAGCACCGTGGCCATGTTAGCACCGTGGCCCTGTTAGCAGTATGGTCCTGTTAGCGGCGCGGTCCTGTTAGCAGCGTGGTCCTGTTAGCAGCGTGGTTCTGTTAGCAGCGTGGTCATGTTAGCAGCATGGTTCTGTTAGCACCATGGTCATGTTAGCACCGTGGTCCTGTTAGCAGTGTGGTTCTGTTAGCAGTGTGGTCCTGTTAGCAGCGTGGTCCTGTTAGCACTATGGTCATGTTAGCAGCATGGTCATGTTAGCAGCATGGTTTTGTTAGCACTGTGGTCCTGTTAGCAGCATGGTCCTGTTAGCAGCATGGTCCTGTTAGCAGTATGGTCATGTTAGCAGTATGGTCATGTTAGCAGCATGGTTTTGTTAGCACTGTGGTCCTGTTAGCAGCATGGTCCTGTTAGTAGCGTGGTCCTGTTAGCAGCGTGGTCTTGTTAGCATGCATCCAGAGGGTTTAGGAAGGTCCAATAGATTATTGTAGCTTTCTGTGGTTCTTGGGGGGACCAGAGGGGTCTTGCTCCAGCTCAGATGGTGCTGAAGGCATTGCTGATGAAGGTGTGGGGTCTCATACTGTGAAACTGAATACTGCAAAGTCCACGCTGGGAGTCTCAAGTCAAAAACTCATTTTTTTTTTCTTCCAAACTTTATTTATACAGGTTAATCCTATTGAGCCTCAGGGACTCATTTATAAAAAAGAGCTTCAACCCAGACAGAGCTTTTTATCTTCTTTTTTTTTTAATTTAAAATGATGAAATAATCTTTGGATTAATCCTCTGAGTTTGAAAGGTTCATGACAGAAAAATCAATAGTTCATTGATCAGGTAAAAACTAACGGAAACTCCGGAAAGACAGAATTTATCTTTGTTGATTAAAAAAAATTTAAAGTCCTGATACAAAACTATTTCAACAGTTTGTTTCTTTTGTCTTCGTTATGCAGTTTTATGTATTTTAAATATGCTGGTGAAGAGTCTCAGTCATCCAGGACATAATTCAACAAACATTCAATACAGAAACAACTGGACTTTATTTGTAACAGAAGACGTTTCGCTCTTCATCCAAGGAGCTTTCTCAATTCAAAGAGCAAAGTGTGTGGGGTTCAGGTTTAAAGGCTGAGATCAGATTCACACACATGTAGAGTGACACCTCACACCTTAACAGTAGGGTGCGACCGTTACAAATAGTTTGTTGAATATGTATTTTAAACTGTTTAATGGGCTGTTGTACATAGAGATTTAAAAATAAAGTTCCACCAAAATTTGAAGATAAATATTCAAAAAGTGTTTTATTTAATGATAATTTCAAAGACTTCATTGTGTTTAAGATTGCGAACAGCCTGTGATCATTTTAGGCACCGCGATGGTTCCTAAACTCGGGCTGCATCTGGAAAAAGTGACATTTCTGCAGACGTTTGAGTCCGAGTTCAACAGGAAGTGGATTCTGAACCAGCTGAAGCTGCAGTTTGAAGCATGTGGAAACATTGTGATTTTCAGATCACACAGAGATGCATTAACCTCCCAACAGCACCAGCTGATCTTCAGCTCGACGGTTGATCAGTAAAACCATCAGTCGGTGCGTGTCTGGTATTTACAGTGTTGTCATGGTAACGGTGTTGACTCTGCAGAAAAGGAGCGATGCTGGTGTCAATCTGTTGGATGAGAGGAGGTGATCATCCTGAGGGCAGCGCTGTCGGTGTGTGTCGGTTGTGTAATCCCTGTGTGCATCAGTGCAGTCAGCTGACGGCTGCGTGGATTAGATTACAAATCAGAGTCCGAAGGGGAGAAAGACAGTCAGAATATTTCTCCTCCTCCGCTCCACCAGGTGCTTCTTCTGCCTCCTGAGTCTTAACGAGAGAAATGAGAGGAGTTAATTTTCCTGAATTCACCTCTAAATTGACACTTTGAGCTCATCTCAGGAGCAGCTTACTTTCATCGTCATAACTTTGTTCAAATCAGAACCATTTTGTCCAAAATGAGGGAGAACATCTGGTCCAGATCTTTGTTTCTTCAGACTAGATTACAACCACTAAGCCTCAGCTTCATCACCATCTGTTATTGAGACGACACAAAGAAACGTTTGTTTCATTCGTTTGGTGCGTTGGAATCTGTTTCAACCAGGAACAGGAGGAGAGACTGCTCCAGACCAGCAGCAGTCTGCCTCAGGAGAAAGACCGTCTTGTTCCTGAGTGTTGGTAGAACGGAACAGGACACGGATCGACAGATCAGACCCTCATCAATAATGAGGGTGTTGTTTTGGTCGGTTGTGGTGAAGAGCCGAGTCGAAAGCCAAAGATTTCAATTTACTAATCTGTCAGAGTTCCAGTCTTCACCTGGGGTCATGAGGTTTGGATCAGGACTGAAAGAACCAGACCCTGGATACAGGCGGCTGAACTTCCTCCACAGGGTGGCCGGGCACAGCCTTAAAGCCAGGGTGAGGAGCTCCTTCAGAGAAGAGATGCTGCTCCTCTGCATCAAAAGCAGTCAGTGAGGAGGTTCATTTGATTGGGATTCCTCTTGGACGCCTCCTTTTGGAGGTTTTCCAGGCACATTCCACTGATTAGAGGCCACGGAGCAGACCCAGAACTCTCTTGAGGGATCATATATCCTCTGGTCTTGACATGTCTTTGGAGTCTCCTGAGGAACTGAAGAGGTGTTGAGGAGAGGGATGTCTGGGTTTCTTTTCTGGACCTGTTCCCTTCATGACCCGACTATAGATGAGCGGTCGAAGATGTTGATGGAAACTTTGGTACTACCCATGACCAGATGGCAGCAGAATCGTACCAGCTCCATGAAAATTCGTCCTCATCTGCTCACACAGACTCATGTTCGTGCTGCTGCTGTTTTGGCGCATTGGTTTTGTACCATTGTGCGTTGTGTGTTCTTAGTTCATGACTCGGATCTTACTAATGTTTTTCTTTACAATTGATGTATCTGGGACCCTGTGTTCATGGTTTGGTTCCACCTCATGTACCACGTGTATAAAAATCCTTGAATCCTTGAAAATGTCAGAACAACGTCATTGACAAATGGTAACCTTGGTTTCCTGTATGGACTAAGTTAAAGAGAGTCAGACTTGAACCTGACTCAGAGACTTGACTCACCTGACTCAGCGGTGACCTCACCTGGTTTAGTCCAGTCTGCCAGAGAACATGGAGGATCAGGTTCATGGAGACGTTGGACTCGTGAGTTCTGATTCAGTGAGACGATTCAAGTCTTTTAGATGAATCAGTAACAATTTATCTCTAATGAACAGAACGAGCCGCTGAAGGAACGCACGTCGCCCACAGCATGGGATGACAGAACTCTTAGTGCTCAAAGTATCTGATGAGGATCAATCTCAGCTACTACCACACAGAGTTTTAGCTCAATATCTGCAGAACTGACTGAGCTGTAGCTGCTTGTGAGACTCTTGATGTTCTTCTGCTGTGGTGGCCATCTGGAATCAAGTTGACTTGTACAGGTAATGGAGATCAAGATGCACATCAATTTAATATGTTCTGGGAGTTTCATTAAAATGTGGTTCATGAGATATTTTACTAATAGACAAATGAACACAAACACAACAACAACAGCAGGTGATAAATGATCCAAAAGTTGTGTTGGACAACACAAAACCTCTCGTTTCATAATTCAGGTTCATCTGTGATCAGATTTGATCTGATCACTGCGAGGATGAAGACGAGCTTCATGCTCAGAGTCCAACAGAAAACTGACTCTGAAACCACTCGAGGTTGGTTAACAAAAATAAATAAATAAATAAATAAATAAATGAATAAATAAATAAAACAACGCTGCACAGGTGTCCCATAAGAAGAAACTCTTACATATTTTCACTTGCTGCAGAATGTAGGACTTGCAGTTTTTCTCCTGCAGCTTTTCCTTCACCAGAGGGACCAACAGAACCACACCTGAGGACCATTCCACTAATGACTCCACCAGAGGGACCAACAGAACCACACCCGAGGACCATTCCACTAATGACTCCACCAGAGGGGCTGCCAGAACCACACCCGAGGACCATTCCAGTAATGACTCCACCAGAGGGGCCAACAGAACCACACCTGAGGACCATTCCACAAATGAACTGCAGGAGTGTAGAAGGCAGTAGATGACTTCTGTCTGATGCTGGTGCCTTATCTGCCACTCAGTAGTTGTGTTCCTGCCTCTACATCGTTCCTTGTATATTGTGAATATTAATCTCTACATCTTTTTGTGTGGCTCTGACTCCTGTGTTCCACCTGAGCCTTGGACCTCCCTGGTTTCTCCCGGGCCTCCTTGTGATCTCTCCAGCCGTCCCTTGCCCTGCACCGCTTGTCCACCGGTTGTATGAACCCTCCTGGATCTTCCTCGCTCTGAACCTTTTGGGACTTGGCCTCTCTGACAACTTTGCCTACAAGAGAAATACTGAACATCAAACCATCCCTCAGGATCTAAAGCCTCAACTCACTCTGTTCTTCGCTCTCCAGAGTTCCAGTCCAGTCCTGCAGAACCTTCATGCTGTTGATTGATTCACTTTTTGTAAATAAACTCTTGAACTTGCCTCTTGGTTACATACTATCTGGGTATAGAGCTAAACCTTGCACAGAAAGGAGGGTTCTGCCTCTCTCTCTCTCTGTGTGTGTGTGTGTGTGTGTGTGTGTGTTTGCAGCTGTCTGCAAAAACACACATTTTCTCCTCCCGCTGTAATTATTGGTGAGAGTTTTGCTGCTCGGTGGCATCTGGCTGACAGGGACATTTGGACACCTGCCCCCCCCCCCCCCCCCCCCCCC
>JARVGQ010000390.1:1464958-1475258 GCA_031762355.1 Hypsolebias martinsi | reverse complement strand
TATATATACTGTATATATAGTATATATATATATATATATATATATATATACATACACAAACACACACAAAGTATATAATATTTGATAATACAATAAAATATATATTGATTGTACTAAATTATATACTACTCTGTATTTTAGAGTTGCATTCAGGTCCAAAAAAATCTGATCCGACCCGGTCCCAGCCCGTAGCCATCTCTTCTGAACCCTCCTTGACCCGATGAATTAACAGTAATTAACTGAACTTTGTTTTACCTCAAGGCCGGTCAGCTCGCGGTGAAATGACTGCATGCAGCTGGTGAAGGTGTGGCAAGCTATGTTGCCATATAATTGGATTTTATGGCAAGCCTTGTTACCATATAAATGGATTGCGGCTGATCCGCTGATGCAGTCATAAGCCTGACACCGACCTGGCCCTGAATTCAGGTTGGGTTGTGCCGGGCTTGGGCCCGGGTTGGAAATGACAGCTCTACTGTATTTCTGCCTTTTAGGGTCACTTCTGTTGATAAAAGTTTGTTTTTATTAATATTTTATTAACTACAAAGACTTGAAACGCACAAAGACCAACAGAGCTTGTAAAGTTGAGTTTTTCTGGTTTCACCATGAGATCCCAGTTCAGTCTGACGTCTTCATGAAACCTGCCTGCAAAGAGACAGACAGGAAACAGAACCAACCTTTAACGCTCCAGAGCTCGGGGACAAACGGGTGAAGGAATAGACGTGGGTGGGGCGTAGGGGTGCTGTGAGTTTTATTGTTTTATAATCTGCAGAGAATTATTCTGGATCATGGTGGTGTGTTTCTGTGATGGATGGTGCAGCTCACACCAGCAGGTGTTTATCCTGCCGGCTTTAGAAATGCTAATGAAATGACAAATTGCCACCTTTAGGACACATTTGTGCATTTTTCCCTCCAACATTTTTGTTTTTATTCCCATTTATTACAGCTGCGTTGTTTGTGTGCGTTGTGTTGACAAATGAAGATCTGTGTGGTGTTTCAGGGTTGTGTTTTTCTCCTTCGTGTCATTGGATTTCCAGGAGTGCATCTTATGGGTATTTAATTCACAATATCTTCCTGTAAGCCAGCGACCCTGTAATAATAAGACCCGGGGCTGTGATAAATATCCCCACAGATTGCTTTCTGCTGGAAAGGCTGCGTCATAAATGCCCCATTCATTTGTTGTCCATCTCCGCAAGAACTGCGTGTGATCCAGCATCATGTTGATGAATGTGTGTGATGCAAAACAAAAATCTACTCAAATTACACCTTTTATCATTTCTATGTGACTGAGCTGCAATAAAAACATGAATGAAGCTGAAAAAGCCGTTTATAAATAAAGTTAAAATATTAGAAATGACCAGATGTCCTGTTTCCCATCCTGATGCTTAAATACAGCTGTTAAATGAACATTTATTTTAATCCCTGCAGGCGTCTTCTTGATGTGCTACCATTTCAGTTCAGTTCAGTTCAGTTGATTTCTACAGCTCCAAGTCACAACCCAAGTCATCTCAGGGCACTGAACAGAAACTTTCATGTGTAAAAATAATAAATTCACACACATCGGTTATCTGAGGAGCAATAAGAGAATAAGACACCCTTGGTATTTTTTAAAATTATTCTTAGGAATGACTAATTATTTACACTGTAAACAATTGATAAACTGTTATTAACCAGCCATAATGCATACAACATCTGTTTTGGCACATAAAATATGGGTTGGCTAAAATAAAAAAATAAAAATTGTTCTAGAATTGCGCCGCTCGGGGTGGCAGCATGTTGAAGTAGCTCTCTTCATTCATTTTGAGTTATTGCTGTTGAAAACTTTAATTCCTCTTTTTTCTGGGTGTTATTCACTGTTACTGGATGAATTTTTCCTCTGGTGACAGATGCTGTGCAGCTGGAAGGATTTTTACTGAAACCTTTTTACTTTTGTTATGACGCGTAACCATGGCAACAAGGTGCGTTTTTAACAACCAGGAGCAGCTGATTAACATCTCAAAAGCTCACATACCTCAACTACATCCCTAAATCCCAAATGAGTTGAAAAGGAGGTGCCATGGATGAATTCCCGTCAACCTGGAGGCGGTGCTCGAGTACCTGACCGCCGAGATCCTGGAGCTGATGGGAAATTCGGCTTGTGACAACAGGAGGACCTTCAGCTGTCTGTCCGTGGTGATGAGAAGCTCGGCAGACTGCTGGGAGGAGTGATCATCACTCAGGGAGGAATTCTGCCTGGCATTCGGGAAGTCCTGCTGCCCAGGAGGACCGAGAGGCCCGCCGGATCTGACAAGCTGGATCCAGGTGGACAGATCGGTTTCTGTGGCCAGATTCTTTGGATTCACTGCAGAAGACCCTTCCTGCCCACAGCATCAGCATCTATCAACTCTTGAATGAAACCAGGATGATGAGCTACGTCAACACTTTATTAATCCCAAAGGAAAAGTAAGTATTTTTGAATTGAATTGAATAAAGCACTTTATTTTACAAAACTCAGCTTAGCAGCTCTAAAAAATAATAATTTACCTGATAAAAAAAGTACAACACTTGTCCTTGTCAAACAGTGATGTTGCTTCAACGTAAGCGTGTCTTACAAATGATGTACAAATATTTAAAGCACATGAACAGTCTTATAAAAATAAACAAGAATCCTTTATAAATGCACGTTTATTGTGAAATAATGCTCACTAAACTGTTGTGATGAGGCTTGATGTGGTTATAAAATCACTTCATGACATAACCGTCATGATTTCAGAGGCTGCAGACAGAAACTCACTCTGCTCAAGGAATAAAGAAAAACTTATTTATTAACAAAATCAAAATTGCTGATGTGGCAGATAAACTGCATACAAACATTCTTCAGGAACCCACAGCGATTCACGTGGGAGAAATCCCACCAGGCTGCAAACAGCACAACGCTGAACTAAAGGACTAACTGAACATATCACGACTGATCAGGATGTGTTCAGTTTGTCGAGAGTGAGGTTCTGCCTCAAGTGGAGAAGTTCAAGTATCTCAGGGTTTTGTTCACGAGTGAGGGAAGAATGGAGCGTGAGATTGACAGATGGACTGGTGCAGCTTCTGCAGTATTGTGGACTCTGTCCCGGTCCGTAGTGGTGACGAGAGAGCTGAGCTGTAAGACAAAGCTCTCTGTTTACAGGCCAGTCTACGTTCCTCCCCTCACCTCTGGTCATGAACTCTGGGTAGAGACTGAAAGAATGAGATCGTGGATCCAGGAGGTTGAAATGAGTTTCCTCTGCAGGGTAGTTGGACTCTCCCTTAGAGACAGGGTGAGAAGTTCAGTTATCAGGAGAGACTTCGAGTAGAACTTCTGCTCCTCCACACTGAGAGGAGTCAGTTGAGGTGGTTCAGACATCTGGTAAATGATGCTCCCTGGGCACCTCCCTAGGGAGGTGTTTAGGGCATGTCTGACTGGGAGGAGACCCCGGACACGCTGGAGAGACTGTGTCTCCAGGTTGACCTTGGAACGCCTTTGAGTCCTCCCAGAAGAGCTGGAAGAGGCTGTAGAGAGAGATGTCTGGGCCTCCCTGCTCAAGATGCTGCCCCCGAGACCCGACTTTGGAACAAGCGGAAGATAATGGATGAATGAATGAAGATTTTTTAAAGAAGTATTTGGACACCCAGATAACAAACCATTGCAATAGTCCAGTCTAGACGTGACAAATGCAGGAACCAGTTTTTCTGCATCATTTTTAGACTTTTATAGTTGAATGATTGACATCTGACAAAAATTAAATATATTGGCAATTTTAAGAACGTACCTGTATTCAGTCTTATAATTTAACAGGTACCTCAGCAGCATGTGGAAGAACCATACACAGCCACTGCAACGTGCTGCTCACCAGCTTGGTCACACACTGCTGTGGGACGTGTCCCATCCTTCAACCAGCGTTTGTCCTGAGTCAACCAGTGTGGTTGTGTTGGTCACCAGCAGCAGGTTCACAGGTGTTCAGTGAGGTTGAGGTCAGGACGGCAGGCAGGTCATTCCATCCTCTGCACTCCCTGGTTGTGGAGGTGGTCTCTGATAAGCCTTTAACCGTGGGGCTGAGCATCGTTCTCTTGGAGGACAGAGTTCAGGTCCAGGCTGTGGACTGTGGGGCATCCACTAGTTGGTCTCAGGTGCTGCCGGTCAGGAGCCTGTAGCACCTGGGGTTCCAGATCCTCAAAACCAGGGTCAGAAGCAGAATACGCTGTTTGACAGAGAAGATTCCAGTTTGGACACTTTACTTTAAGCTCCACTTTGTTTTAAATATGGCTCCATTTAAATTAAATGCACTGGTTTACCAACAGTAGATGCTGCTAAGAAGTACTGTGACATGACAACATAATGAACCAAGACATTTCCTGACCTTTGTTTGCATCCAGGAGTATCAGTGAGCAGGTCATGATTCTAACCCTGGCGCTCCTCTTCCTCTTCCCCAGTTTGCTCTCAGTTCTCGAAGGGCGTGTACGCCATCATGGGTCTGTACGACCGGCGGACGGTCAACATGCTGATGTCCTTCTGCAGCTCGCTGCACGTGTGCTTCGTCTCGCCGTCCTTCCCAGTTCACACCAACAACCAGTTCGTCCTTCAGCTGCGGCCCCAGCTGCAGGAGCCCCTCATGGCCCTGCTGGACCACTTCTACTGGACCCGCTTCGTCTACATGTACAGCTCCGACTCAGGTGAGCCCGCCACCCCAGCATGCTGTACAGGTGTCTGTGGTCACGTCGTTCACGTTTACAGGTGGACGCTGTGGATCCAGTATCTTCTCTGAGGCGTTTAGTTTCCTGTTGGCTCCTCATCTCGTGTCTGCTGTTAACGAGAAGAAGTCTTCCTGCTCTTCATCATCACCCGAGAACCTTCAGCAGATGTTTCCAGCCCTTTCACCTGAAGCGCTGCTGAAGACAAATCAGATGTAACGAGAGCCCAACAAAACAGAAGGAGCTGAAATATTATTTAAATTCCCCTTCAGATATTTTTATTCAACTTGTTTAACTTCATCTGTTCTTTTTTTCATCGTTTTAAACTTTCACCTTATTTTATTTTTATTCTCCTCACTGGCTGTTTTCTGCCTTTTCATATTGTTGTTGTTTGTGTGTGTGTGTGTGTGTGTGTGTGTGTGTTTGGTCCTTTATCACACAGACTAACCCACTGTCCCGCTTCGACCTTTACTCGACACAATCAGATGAAAAAACTTATCAACTCTGACTCATAATTACCACACAGCCTTGTTGCCATGGAAACAGCCTCACAACTGTTCAGCACAGCCTGCACTGTACGGCTGTAATTTATTTCCATTATCCTTTTGGCATCCTGCTTTTTATTCCTTGTTCCTTTTCATCGTCCTTGTTTCATCTGAGTTTCTGTTCTCAATCCTTCCTGAAGAAGACTCAGGGATTTTATTTTCCTTTTTTTTATTTTAATTTTTTTACATTTTGGATGTTATATGTTTTATGTTGTTATATGTTGTATGTTATGTTGTTATATGTTGTTATATGTTTTACGTTGTCATATGTTTTATGTTGTTATATGTTGTTATATGTTGTATGTTGTTATATGTTGTTATGTTTTTATATGTTGTTTGTTGTTATATGTTGTTATATGATGTATGTTTTATATGTTGTTATATGTTTTTTATATGTTGTTTTATGTTTTTATATGTTGTTGTATGTTGTTATATGTTATACATTTTTATATGTTGTTATATGTTTTTATGTTGTTATATGCTGTTATATGTTGTATGTTGTTATAAGTTTTATGTTGTTATATGTTTTTATATGTTGTTTGTTGTTATATGTTTTTATGTGTTTTTATGTTATTTGTTGTTATATGTTGTTATATGTTGTATATTTTAAATGTTGTTATATGTTTTTATATGTTGTTATATGTTGTTACGTGTTGTTATATGTTATTATATGTTATATGTTGTTATATGCTGTTATATGTTTGTATATGTTGTTAAATGTTTTTATATGTTGTTATGTTGCATGTTGTTACATGTTGTTATAAGTTATTATATGACATATGTAGTTATATGCTGTTATATGTTTGTATATGTTGTTAAATGTTTTTATATGTTGTTATATGTTGTATGTTGTTATATGTTATTATATGTTATATGTTGTTATATGTTGTTATATGTTTTTAGATGTTGTTTTATGTTGTATGTTGTTACATGTTGTTATATGTTATTATGTTATATGTTGTTTTATGCTGTATGTTGATACATGTTGTTATATGTTATTATATGTTATATGTTGTTATATGCTGTATGTTGTTATATGTTGTATGTTGTTACATGTTGTTATATGTCATTATATGTTATATGTTGTATGTTGTTACATGTTGTTATATGTTATTATGTGTTATATGTTGTTATATGCTGTATGTTGTTATATGTTGTTATGTTTTTATATGTTGTTATATGTTTTTTATATGTTGTATGTTGTTACATGCTGTTATATGTTATTATATGTTATATGTTGTTATATGCTGTATGTTGTTATATGTTATTATATGTTATATGTTGTTATATGCTGTATGTTGTTATATGTTGTTATATGTTGTTGTATGTTGTACTGTATATTGTTTTATGTTGTATGTTATTATATGTTACATGTTGTTGTATGTTGTTATATACTGTATGTTGTTATATGCCGTTATATATTGTTGTATGTTGTTTTATGCTGTATGTTGTTATATGTTGTATGGTGTTGTATGTTAGTCAGTGGTTTAAAAGCAGAAAAAAACAGTCAAACAGTAAAAGCGTCACTGACAACATCACTCACTTTTCCGGCTCTTTTCAACTTCTTGGACTCTCTGTAGACAAAGAAATGACGACAAGACAAATTACCATTTCTAATAAATCAGTTAAATATAAAACTACAAACAGACGCAAACTGACACAAACTTTTCAGATCTTGCCGGGGAACTAATAATTCTCACACCGTTGTTGGTTCAAGTTCCCCAGTGCTGTGTGGGTTTACACTCCGGGCCAGCAGGAGGAAATACAGAGCTAAAACCGTCTGTTCCAGACACTGTTGCCAGTCATTTGACAAATATCCTATTCACATTAAAGCTTTAAATCCTCGGCCATCTCCTTCGACCGGCTGGGTTTGAGAGGAACAGGAAGTAGAAACAGACAAAACAGAATTCAACTCAGTTCAATTCAGTTTATTTAAATAGCACCATATCACCACAAAGTTGTCTCAGGGCACTTTACAGGAACATTCACATAGAAAAGTTCATTAGTAAAGTTCTCTATCTAAGGAATCCAGCAGACAAGTTGAATCTTGGCTTCGTTGCAGTCTCTCATCCTGAGCAAGCACAGTGGCGACAGTGGGAAGGAAAAACTCCTTTTAACAGGAAGAAACCTCCAGCAGAACCAGGCCCAGGACAAGCAGCCATCTGCTTTGACCGGCTGGTTTGAGAGGACAGGAAGGAGAGACAAACACACACAGAATGGTCGGTCCAGATGCAGGTCCAGGTGAACCTGAAAGACAAAAAACACGTTAGGATAGAAAAAACAATTACAAATACAAACAGGTTGAGCAGAGTAAGTGAAGACAGTAGCAACTAACTGTTCAGAACCATTGTTTTTAAAAGGTTTTAGGAATAAAACAAACACTGCTTGAAAATGTTTTATGAGTTTGTTGAATTCAAACTAAAATCCAAGGAAGCATCGGAAAATCTGAGCTAACGGACTCTTTGTCCTCTTTGTCCTCCTCGTCCTCTTTGCCCTCCTCGTCCTCTTTGTCCTCCTCGTCCTCTTTGTCCTTCTTGACGCCGTCTCCTCTGTCTTCAAACCGTCAGAGGCCTGAGAGAGCCTTTTCACGTTCCTCACTTTGTTGGGTTGAGTTTTCTGGATGTTACCGATAAACAAGATGTGAATTCTCCTGTGGCTGGTGAAAAGGACAGAAGAAATAAAAATCAAGACGAGCCGAACATCCCGCCGATGAAACGGCAACAAAAAGCCGAAGCATCAGCTGAAGAGACCGAAGCGCGTCGACCCAAACACAGCGTGGGTAATTAAACGTGAACTTTCAGTTTTTAGCGCCTGTGTGGCTGAAACGTTTGCTGCTGCCTCTCCGCTCTGCAGTCTCAATCTCCTCTCGCAGCGTGCACGCTCACATGCACATGCACACACTCATGAAGACGTCACAAGCTTTTCTGAGAGTTTGAGTTTTTATTCCTTTCCTTTGGTTTTTAGTTCTTCTTTGTGTGTTTTTGACAGTTTGTATGTAAACATGGTGCAACCCTCCTGAGGCCTCAGGGGTAATTTGACCCAAGGGCAGCAGGAGGGTTTGAGACATGGTTTTATTTTATTTTTATAAAACTGAATGTCTTCTGTGACAAGTCCAGAAAGAATCAAAGATATTGATCAGATTTGATCATTTTGTTGTTAAATAAAAACCAGCTGAGACAAAACAACATGTAATGATCTGGATCCTGGTTTGATCGTTTCATACGTCCTGCTGCTGAAGATCACGACACGTTTCAGGTTTTTATTGGCCTAAAGATAGATAAATAAAAAAAAAATAAAAAAAACTTGTATTTCTTTATTTGTTTTTTACTGGATTTCACGTCTGCTTCAGGAACTAGAGAAGTCAGATACTTTTATTTTATTTCAATGATTCTTATTTTCTTTCATGTTCTGTCGTTTCTTTCCTCTTCTTCCATTTTTCCTAATTAATTTTTCTTCACATCTTTCCTCCCACACCTCCTCCCTCTGTGGTTAACTACTTTTATAAACTAACTACAAAGTTACTGTGTGTCATCATCAATATTCTCTGTAATAAATCAGTTTGTATTAAAGATGTGTGAAATGTGTGAGAGAGTCGCGTCCCAGAGACAGTGAGAGCTTTGCAAAGCATGCTGGGTAGGAATTACGTGTGCACAGTTTCTGACTGTTTACAAAGTTTCAGAGCGTGAAAATGAGTTTTCCTGTTATTTTCCTGTTCTGGCTTCATGTTGACGTCTGTAAACACCAGGAGCCAGAAACAGTTTGTGGCAGATCTGAGGGGAAAGCTGCCGGGGTGATGACATCACCAGACAGCAGAGCATCGCTCCGTGTTAATCTATGTACTGTAAGATTTTGGTTTGGAGAGCCGTGTTTAATAAAATTTAGCAGACTTGAGTTGACCGTTTTTAAATTTAGCTGCATCTAATTCCTCTAAATGTTTATAAAGTTAGTCAAAATGGTAATCTGCTAAATGGAAGGTTAGCTCTGCTGCTAGCGGATTAGCAGAGCCGTGCCCACCAATGTGAAAGCAATTCATTCATTGGGCAGCACGGTGGCACAACTGGTAGAGCTGCTGCCTCTCAGCGCGCAGGTCCCCGGTTCAAATCTCGGTCTGGGGGCCTTTCTGGGTGGAGTTTGCATGTTCTCTCCGTGCATGCGTGGGTTTCCTCCGGGTGCTCCGGTTTCCTCCCACAGTCCAAAAACATGCATGTTAGGCTGATTGGGGAGTGCAACAGGTCCCTCTTGTAAATGAGTCCCCGTGGCTCAACGAGGCTAGCCTGTATAAATAAATGATGAATGAAAATTTAAAAACTCTTTCATGTAAATTAGTTTTTGGACATTAATTGTTAAACTGTGTAATGAGTAAGTGACACGCTCAAACTCATTCAAACTGAGTCGAGTGTAGAAAACGTGTTGCGTCTCTGACCACATGAAGACTCTGAGCTTTTTGACGCTGTGAGGTGGAGATGAAGTGATTTCATCTGCAGCCTGTCCCTCCTCAGGTCTGACGGTGCTGCAGAGGATCCTGGACACGGCGGCCGAGCGCAGCTGGCAGGTCACCTCCGTGAACCTGGACACGCTGACGGAGCCGGCCTTCATCAAGCTGCTGGCCGACCTCGACTACAAGAAGGAGTTTCAGATCATCATCGACTGCGAGCTGGAGCGCCTCAACTACATCCTCAACCTGGTAACTGCACATTTATCCTGCAAACGTTGAAGATAAGGCAGAACTTTATTGATCTGCAGGAAGTTGATGTGCCAGAGTTCCAGTGCAAAAGAACATACACAAGATATAAAAATAACAGAAGATGAAAATACCAGCATTAAGTTCTAAACAGGTGCAGACAGAAACATTAAAGAATTTATTGTGCAGAAAGGGGGAGGAGTTTAAAGTTTGAAGGACTTCCTGTGTTGTTCTGTGGAGCTCCTCCGTGGTCTCAGTCTACGACTGAAGGTGCTGCGGTGAGCCCAGGGTGTCCTGCACAAGGTGTGACATGTTCAGGATCTGGAGCAGGTTCCTCAGCATCTTCTGCTCAGACACCTCTGTCAGAGACTGCAGGTCC
>JARVGQ010000390.1:1418342-1430213 GCA_031762355.1 Hypsolebias martinsi | reverse complement strand
TTTGGATTTATTCAATATTTGGATTCTATATTTGGATTTATTCTATATTTGGATTTATTCTATATTTGGATTTATTCTATATTTGGATTTATTCAACATTTGGATTTTCTATATTTGGATTTATTCAATATTTGGATTCAATATTTGGATTTATTCTATATTTGGATTTATTCAATATTTGGATTCTATATTTGGATTTATTCTATATTTGGATTTATTCTATATTTGGATTTATTCAATATTTGGATTCAATATTTGGATTTATTCTATATTTTGATTTATTCTATATTTGGATTTATTCTATATTATGATTTATTCAATATTTGGATTTATTCTATATTTTGATTTATTCTATATTTTGATTTATTCTATATTTGGATTTATTCTATATTTGGATTTATTCAATATTTTGATATATTCAATATTTGGATTTATTCAATATTTGGATTTATTCAGTATTTTGATATATTCAATATTTGGATTTATTCAATATTTGGATTTATTCTATATTTTGATTTATTCAATATTTGGATTTATTCGGATTTATTCTATATTTTGATTTATTCCATATTTGGATTTATTCTATATTTGGATTTATTCTATATTATGATTTATTCAATATTTGGATTTATTTAATATTTTGATTTATTCAATAGTTTGATTTATTCCATATTTGGATTTATTCTATATTTGGATTTATTCTATATTTAGATTTATTCTATATTTAGATTTGTTCAATATTTGGATTTATTTAATATTTGGATGTATGGTGTCTCAGTGGGACTGACCTGTAGAAATGAAGGTTAAATGTCTACACATGTCACTGGGCAGATTTCTGTGTGAGTTTGGAGTGGTAGTAGCTGAGAGTCATTCTGAGTGCTCTGCATGTTGAGGCATGTTTGTTCTTTGGTCTGTCAGGTAGCGGGTGACATGCATTCCTTCAAGAAATTATACGTTTGTTACAAACGTCTTTGAAAAGTGACTAATGAGTGAACGTTCTAGAAAAGTATAAATTAGATTTAAAGTTTTTTTTTTTTCTCCAGGTTTAGATGAAAACGTCAGTTTGGAGGTGTGGAGCTGTTTCCACACTGACGTTCATGTCCAAGTGTTTCAACAGCAGCCTGTTAGCTCTCAGAGAACGTTTCAGGGAGGACCCTCATCTACCACCACTCCAAACTTTAACTCAATATCGTTGTGTTTGCAGAAGTCTTTCGGCTGTGGCGGCCATCTTGTATCAGGCTGATCTTCACGAGTGGTAGATGTACATCCAGCCATCAATATTTGGAGTTTAACAAAATCTGTCCAGTGGTTTGTGAGATATTTTGCTAACAGACAGATTCATGCTCACCCAGGACAAACTGAGTGTTTGAAAAAGAACAGCCTGAAGCTGGATCTTGTATTCCTTCGCCTGACAGCAGCTTGTGAACGTGTTTCTTCTTCTTCGTGTTCTCTCTGTTCCTGTTTGTATCAGATGTTCTCGTCACGTCTTCACGCTCGAGCCAGATCCATCACCTCCTGCAGGAGGCTGGTGCTCGTTTAAACTCTTCCTTCACGTCTGAAAATCATTACGTCTAATCATCGTTGGAAGAATTCACTCCCAGGTTCCTGTAAAACTGTGACTCAGATGGTTCTTCTGTCTGAGCCGCAGCAGAAAACAAAGTCGTTCGTTGGTTTTGAACACGAAAAGGCAGATGTAGTGATCGGTTGCTAGGCAACACAGTTGTGTTAAAGCTCTTGGATGCTGAGCGTTTCATATAATTAACTTTCCTCATCAGAGGCTGTGTGGAGGACGGCGCTGGTTCTGGCTCGAAGCAGTCATGGTGAAAAATCAACACACCTGGGTTTACTTCTACAAGTCAGGACAAATGAAAGACCAGTCTGGTTGTTAGGCGTCTTCAAATTAAGAGCACGTTGCGTCAGATCTGCAACGTGTGAGCACCTTCGTGGTTTTGGTTCAGTTATCGTTAAAACGGCTGCACTGTGGTGACGAGGGAGCTGAGCTGCAATGAGGAGCTCCGTGCACCTGTCGCTCTACGCTCCTACCTTCACCTGTGGTCCTGAACTCTGGTTAGAGAGCGAAAGAACCAAGACGTGGATACAAGTGGTCCAGACGAGTTTCCTCTGCAGGGCGGCTGGACTCTCCTTCAGGCCCGTCACACTATAATGTTTTAGAGAACTTATATTGACGTGTGAATTGTGTCCAACTCGCTGGCATGAAACAAAGATGAGATCAAAAATGACCTGGAACCTTCTTGGATGTACATATACATACTGTATTGCTAACAACTTTAGCGCATATATAACCTATGAGGAAGGAAGGAAGCTAGTCTTTTAACATTTAGTGGCATACGTCAGTGTGGGGACAGGACCTTTAGAGGTAGGTTCTGTTCTCCAGGAGAGACTCTGAGTAGAACTACAGCTCCTCCACATCCACATAGGTGACCGTGGAAGTGGGTCAGCATAAGGATGCCCCCTGGACGCCTCCTGAGGGAGGTGTTCTGGACATGTCCAATTGGGACAGGAAAGACCCAGGACATGCTGGAGACTTTGTCTCTGCTTGTCTGGGAACACCTTGGAGTCCTCCTAGAATAGCTGACTGTGGAGAGAGAGGTCTGGACCTCCCTGCTCAAGATGCTGCCCCCAAGACCTGAGTCCAGAATAAGATGGAGAGCTGGATGGATGGATGGACAGACAGACAGGTAGATGGAGGATGGATGATGAATGTATAGATGATAGAGGATGGATGATGGATGGATGAGTGGGTGGATGGATGACAGATGAAGGATGGTTGTATGGATGGATGGTTGGATGATTGGATGATGCATGCATAGTTTGATGGATGGGAGATGGATGATGGATGGATGAGGATGGCTGGATGATGGATGGACAGTTGTATGGATGGTTAGATGGATGGATGGTTGTATGGATGGTTGTATGTATGTATGGATGGATGGATGGATGGATGGAAGAATGGTTGTATGGATGGATGGATGAATGGATGGATGGATGGATGGATGGATAGATGGATGTATGGATGCATGTATGCATACATGCATGCATGCATGTATGTATGGATGTATATATGTATGTATGGATGGATGTATGTATGGATGTATGTATGGATGGATGTATGTATGGATGTATGTATGGATGGATGTATGTATGGATGGATGGATGTATGTATGGATGGATGTATGTATGTATGGATGGATGTATGTATGGATGGATGGATGTATGTATGGATGGATACAGTAAATTACAGTCACATGTCACATGTTCCTGCTCATTAAAGGGTAAAGTTGTTAAATTTCAGGACTTGATAAAACTGGAACTGTCCTGAAATGTAGAACCTCGTTCTTAAAAAGCTGTTTTGAATTTTCACCATGACACAAACTCTGTTTTAAACCATTTTCTCTTTGTTCACTTTGAGGCTGATTCGCTCCAAAATGTGTATTTTCTCAGAGTTTTGTTCAGAAATGCCTTTTTGAAAACAACTAATCAATATGATGCATATGTTTTTATTCCAAGTGTGATCTTCATGACGTGATCCAATATTTAGTTTCTTTACACCTTCTTTCCATCACAACTTAAAGACGTGCACTGTTGTTGTGTGGTGCAATTTGTGCTTTAGAACAAAACTCTTGTGTTCCATCCAACTGCTCATTGTCCCATCCAACTGAAGCATCCATCACTGCTGCTGCCGCTCTGCAGCTTCCACCATCGCTGCTCGGAACAGAGGAACACCAGTTTTCTGTTTTTCCTGTGTCTCATGGCATGAATCACCAGCTCTAACCTGACTTAGAATCATGCACACCTTTAACTGCTGTTCCTCCTTTATTCATCAGGTCATGAATGAATTATAATGCAAGTTCAAGTTTGCTACACAAACACTCATTACAGTCTCATTTGATGCTTTTCGGCCCAGGTTTGTTAAAGTTTGCACATCACAGGTAGCGTCAGAATCAGGATGCTGCCTCAGCTTCTTCTGAGTGTGAAGTTCAAACTAAACCAGGACAAAAACTGGTTTAAGAAAGTGCTGGTTGGTGTGAGAACGCTGCCACTCTGCATGAATGATGGAATTTGTAGAAGTGTATGCACCATACGTCACTGGCTGTAGAATCACTTGGATATCTCTACACTGCATGGAAGTCATGTCTTCATTATACGGACCTTGGGGCTGAGCAAATGCTTTGGCTGCCATTTTTGAAACCTTTATAAGTAGAATTTGAGGTTATTACAAGTTGTCTGTGACAAACAATGACTAATGCATGTTCCGCTAACATCTGAAAATCACAGGATCTAGATTTATTCCTTACATTTAGTTCGTTATTTTATGCTGATGATGCAATTTCTGGTGAAACGTTGAGTCATCAGGGCAACAAGCCAAACCTGGCATTCTGGCTCGTCACCCATAAAGAAACTGGACATCAACAACGTCACTACAACTGGGTGAAAGGTCCTGTGAGGTCCACAGAGTGGTTCTGTCATGGCTCTGGTGATTGGCTGAGGAAGCAATGAACTTGAACTATCTAGAAGAAGTATAGCAAGGTTCGTAGGAATACTAAAGACTTCTCAGCCACCTTGACCTTCTCATTGTCTGGGTAGCTCGTCTGATGACAGATTGCTTTTTTAATATGGATTCCAGTCGGACTCTGGTCCGGGTCGAGCTGCCCCCTCAACTCTCAACAAGTCTCTGACTGCCAACATCCTAAACTGCGATGTCCTGGCAACCGGTTCTGATGGCTCAACAAATCTGACAGTGAGCTTGCAGGTTGGACATAAGGTCCAGCATGCTAGTGATCTTCGGTCTGAGCTCAAACCTCAGAACTCAGTCTCAAGTTGCATGTGAAGGTCTCGCCATGGTCTAGACCAAGTGAGGACTAAAAATGAGCTAACTGCACGAATCTGTACACTGCAATGGCAAACCAATATCTGTTGTGGTAGAATAAACACCTGTGAGGATGCTGCAGGGGCTCTGTTGAGCCAGATGTTCAGTTATGTGACTTGCACATCTCATTATGACTTTTAGACTTATTTCCAAACTTTTGGTGGCCAAATAATTAGCCGCAATTTGCAAAAAATAAAAATGCCTTCAGAGCATGAAGTTGAAACTACCTAAAAGTGATGTACAGATCTTTAAATATCTGGGCTGAAGAGCAGCAACCCCGTAATGCACCATCCATATCACATCATGCCATGTCATTAAACACACGTGTAATGATGTTACCGTTTTCACAGTGAAGTTCTTATTAACACCTGGTTCCCTGTTTATTCCTTACTGTTACTATTGTTCCCGTAGAAACCCTGTAAACTTGGCAGTGTTAAAACTGAACGAGCAGGGCCTGTTGGACAAATTGAAAAACAGATGGTGGTATGACAAGGGAGAGTGCGGCATCGGGGGAGGTGACTCCAAGGTCAGATCACCGTAACCCTGACGGGTCTCGATAGGTATTTATACACCGGGGTAACTGGCATCAACGAAAACCATTTTATTATTCAAGCATGAGACACTCCAGGTGCAAAACCAGAATCTGGAAAACGAACCTCCCACTGATCCATGGGGTATTTATATATATATACTTTTTAAAAAAAGTTATTTTATTTCAGGGTTTTAAACAACATAGAGCGACCTGAAGACTAAATGTTCAATCTTAGTATGTCCTGATGCTTGCTCAATAATCCAGGTAGATAAATCTAACAGGGTTGAGTCAGGTCATCTGGACAGATTCTTTGTTGTTGAAACGTTTCGTCTTTTCGTCTTCTTCAGTCGGACTGAAAAAGTTGAAAGACTTCTTTTACTTTATTCTGACAGAAGAAGTTTTTTGACTTCAGTTTGACTGAAGAAGACAAAATACTTCTTAAGTCTGACTTCTTGACGTCTTCAATCTGACTGAAGATGTCAAAAACGTCGTTCACTTTGACTTCTTCAGTCAGACTGAAGAAGTCTTTTGACTTCTTGAAGAATTCCTTCAGTATGGCTGAAGATCTCAAGTCAGACAAGAAGTCTTTTGACTTCTTCAGTTGGACAGAAGACGTCTTTTGACTTCTAGAAGAAGTTAAAAGTCAGTCAGACTGAAAAAGTCAAAAGACTTCTGACTGAAGAAGTCTTTTGGATAAAAGATGAAATGTTTCAACAAAGAAGAATTCGTCCAGAGGACCAGTTGGAAGTGCTATCTTCAAATAAAAATAATTTATAACAATTACCATCACAAACCAACAGGTATAAAAATGAGACAAAATGAGAAATTCAACCAGGTTAGTCTCATTGAGCCTCGAGGACTCATTTACAAGAGAGACCTGGTTTTAACAACCACCACAACTGAGGTACACACACTGATAAACATTCATATAAGACAAATAAACTGACAATATATAACAGAAGTGGTATAAAACAAAATAATAAAAAAGGGCTACATTATAAAACCATGTAAAATACTAAAAGCAGGAACAAACCTGGACATAAAATAAGCAAAGAAATAAAAGAAACACTGATTAAATGTAAAAATCAAAGAGCCCGATCAACAGGAGATGTTTGGGTGTAAACCTGGTTTCAACAAAGAATGATGACAACAATAGACAATCATAAGAGAGGCATACAGATTTTTTTAACAAGTTAATATTAAGATTAATTACAAGAGCTTCTTGATACTTTTAATCAAGTATTCATCAATAGTAGTTGTTCTCAGACAAAGTCAACAAACCTCCATTTTTATCATTTTCACATTTTTTTCCATAGAATGCAGATTTGATGATTTTGCCTGGGAGCAACAATTTAAGAGTTTAGCTGTATTAAATTTTGATGTGCTTTCACCCTCCTCCTCAGGCTGGTTCTGTTTTTAAACTGCTGCTGGTGAATGAGCCGCAGACACGATTAATTCATGAGTCACATCCTCGTTGGGCTTCAAACGTTCAGAGTTAGAAATGAGTTTATTGCCACAAAAGTCAGAGTGAAAGCTGAATTTTGAACAGGAAGTTTGTTTTCCGTCTTCTTTTTAACACAGAACAGCTTTTGCATTTCATGTTACAGAATTTAATTATTAAAACTTAAGGTTTTTTTTTGCTACAGGAAGTTCTGATAAAAAGCTGACAACAGTGTCGTGTTAGACCGAAGGTCATGCTCAATAATCCAGGTAAAAATCCAGCAGGTTGTTTTTTTATTTTTTGGCTGAGACATTTCGTCCTTCATCCAAGGGACTTCTTCAGTCTGAGGAGCCAACAAACAAACTGAGTTCCACAAACAGCTCACTCCCATGGTGGAAACCAGCAGTCTGCTGGTGAAAAGATGGCCTCCAGGGCCCGCCCTCTCCCCCGTTGTGTAGTGTTAGCTGTTCCTGACTGTGAACGTCAGCTGATGGTGAGAGGCAGGGAAATGTTCTGTAAAAAATATTGTATGTTCATCTGCAGTCTGAGCGTTTCTGTCAATCCTGATCTGAACTGCTCGTTGCGTTCTTAATGGAAACGGCTGCATGTTGCCTTTGATTGACCACTCTAAGTTTCTGAGAGGTCACAGCTAGAGACAACGTTTCTTAAAACTTTTAGGGTTAATTTGAACTTTTTAATTAGTGCATGTAACAACAAATGCACAAAGTACAATGTGTGAACTGGACAGAGTAAAAATGAAACAAAGCTACAGACCAAATCCTGCTGGGTTAAAAAAAACAACCAGTTTGTGACGTAAATGTGGACGGAGCCATCCCAGAGTGGTTTGGACTCAGCAAACCAGGTTCAGTTTTCTGCACAGACAGTTGGGTTACAATGACTAATTTGTTGCTAATAAAACATTTAAATTAAAAAAAAAAAAAACATTCCAAATCAGAGTTATTAGATATTAGCACTCGGGTTGCTGCTAGCTAGATGGCACTAACAGATGTAGCATCCGCTACCTAGCGCTAACTCGTGTTTTTTCAGAAACACAAACTGTCACATGCAAACTTGAGTTCTTACAGCCAACATGGTTACACACGGGGCGGCACGGTGGCTCAGTTGGTAGAACTGTTGCCTCTCAGCAAGAAGGTTGCTGGCTCAAATCCCTGCCCAGGACCTTTCTGGGTGGAGTTTGCATGTTCTCTCCGTGCTGCGTGGGCTTTCTCTGGATACTCCAGTTTCCTCCCACAGACATAAAACATGCATGTTAGACTGATTAACTCTAAATCGTCTCTAAGTGTGAGGGAGAGAATGGTTGTTTGTCTCTATGTGTCCCTGTGATGGACTGGAGACATGTCCATGGTGTACACCATCTCTTGCACAGTGATAGACGGACATGGGCACCAGTGACCCCCACAACCTGAAAAGGAAGAAGCAGGTGAAGATAATGGATGGATGGATGGTTACACATGTTCTTACAAGTTATTTTTACCATCACAACATATTCCATCCAGGTCCAACTTGGTCAACTTTGACTTAAATAGGCTGAAGAATGACACGGCTCACCTCCGACTGAACCCCTGGGTCAATGGGACTAGAGGCTGTTGGGTCATGTGGGTTGGTCTGACCCACCAGCAATAAACCCAGCGACTCACCTGGTTAAATACCCCTTGGATCAGACAGTTCCTTGCTCAAAGGCAGGCTCCACCCAAACCCCTCAGAAAGCAGTTTTCTCTTGTGATTGTGGACCGCAGGTCGTCTTCTGATGAAGCAAACCAAAGACCCCGGAGTGTTTCAGCTCTTGCCAGTTACCCAAAGTGATACAGTAATACACATCTCGCACGTAGGGAGTCAGGCCAAACCAGGCCAGATGGAGTATTAAATCATATCACTTTGACATGTTTTGAATGTGTATGTGGTTGTTGTTGTTTTCTGTTTGTTTTTTTCTTTCTGTTGTTGTTGTTGAGCTGTTCCTCAGTAGCACGCAGAGCGTCTGTAACGTTTCACGCCAGTTTTCGCTCAAACCGTTGCTGTCGCCACCACAGTTACTGCCGCTGCGGTCGTCGCAGCTGAAACAATAACATAAGATAACATGGAGGTGTATAATGTTATTTATGTTATTTCCCCCTCCCTTTCCTTTGGTTCTTTGAAGAATCCCAGTAAACCTAGCAGTACTGAAGCTCAATGAACAAGCCATCTTAGACAAGTTGAAAAACAAGTGGTGGTATGACAAGGGGGAGTGTGGACACAAGGACTCCGGCAGAAAGGTCAGTTCTGGAGGTGACTCAGTTTGGTTTCCTAGTCATGTGTTGGTTTACCCTCCACCCACACCCACCTACTCCCCAACAAACCTCAGCAATGACACTCCGAAAAGTCAACGAGTTTTACTTCAGTTTAAAATCAAGCATCTCACATTTAGTCACTGATTCAACCTGAAGCTCTGCCTATACTAGTTTTAGTTTTCTTTTTTTTTTTTTATATCCACGTTCTAACAAAATGCTGTAATAGCCACACTGCACCACTAGATGGCGAGCACGTCCACGTGAACAACGTTTAAAATACAGAAAAAGAACATCACAAACTGTTTTTCCTTTGGCACCGTTTGTAACTTTATAAACATCATTATTAAACATTTTCAACACAAAATCAAAGTTTAATGGTGACAAGATGAAGCGAGACAAAATGTTGGTTTTGTTTCTAGGACACAGAGAGCACGTGCAAAACACGCGATATAATTAGGCTGAAGAAGTTTCATTAATTTAATAAAACATGTTTATGCTCAGGATTTTTTCTCATTGTGTTTATTCTGTTGTTTTATTTATGTATTTAATTATTTAGTTTATCGATGATTCAATTTTTTGCTCACTAAAATTTGAGCCTTTTTTATCTTAATTTTGGAAAGATTTATAAAAATGTAATTAAATACATTTCCATTAAAGCTTGTGTGGGCAGGATGTGCAAACGCGGTAAAACGTCTGTTTTAATAATATTCTGTAGTAAAATAGAGGCGACAATTAAACCTGTAAACACAGAATTAATATCAGAAAAGTGTGTAAAGTGGAACAGAATGATAGTGTTTTAAATGGCAGTGTAGACGTTTAATATCATTTAGCAATTTAATTAAACATAAATGTTAGCGTTAAGTCTTAGTCGCTGTTAGCTTAACACAATCAGAGCTACATCTACCACCGTCTCATCTACAGCTGATTATTTAACAACTTTAATTTGGTTGTTCCAAAGTCTATTACCTTTTTTTAACAATAAGCCACAGATGTAAACAACAACAACATCATCCCAACCTGAGAAAGAGCCAAACGTCTTTGTACCGTTAGACTCAGGAATGTGTAATAAACTGCCTGCAGCACAAATAAACTTAGTGAAACTGCTTAAAGCAGAACTATTCATCTAAACTGCTCAGGAGCCGTACATCCAGCAGTTATTATCGTTAAGTTTTGTTTATGGGTTAAAATTTAGTTTAATTTAAAAGTTAACCAAACTGAGCTCACACGTGGTCCTGATTTGGCCCCTGGACCACCACTTGAATAGCATCGACTTCAAGGCTTTAACATATTCACTTATTCTCTCTTTAGAAGGATTTATGTATAGTTTAAAATGTGTTTGTCTATTTAAGGCAGTTTTTATTTAAATAAATCAGTTTACTTTGTTGAAATTGTATTTTCATCTTTTTAAAAAATTTTTTTTTAATTGTCCTAAAAGTGGGAACAGCTTCCCTGAAACACATTTTGTAAGTGTTGCAGCCTAAAATACAGAAATAAATGACTATTTAAATGAAAACATTCATGAATAAAATATCTCATCTTCACCTAATCTGCAATTTAATACAATCCAGATGTGATTCTCAGAGTTGAACATCTGCAGCTGTGACACTTCTTCATTACAAGCAACATCTTATTGGACCTTTTAACTGGATCGATTAATTCAGTTTGATTCTTTTAAAATTCTCCAAACGAGCTTCAGAACCACCGATGTAATATTTCCTATCAGAACCTGTCCATCAGAACCTGTCCATCAGAACCTGTCCATCAGAACCTGTCCATCAGAACCTGTCCACCAGAACATGTCCACCAGAACCTGTCCATCAGAACCTGTCCATCAGAACCTGTCCATCAGAACGTGTCCATGTTGGATCTTCTGTTTGCTGAGTGGCTCTTCGCTGCTCAGCTGATTTTATAATCAATAATAATCAACACGTCAGATCATGTCAGAGCCTCGGCTCGTTCTGACGAAGCTGATTTTTAAAAACTGATTATAGAGATTTTATTTGTCTTCACGGATCAGAGGAAGCCCGTCAGATTTCTTCTCCTCGGGCCTCGTTTGGTTCTTCAGAACCAGACGGACAGAAATGTGACTTTTCACGTCGCTCTCTGGCACGAGCCTCCTGTCACTGTGGATGAACATTTAAAGCCTCTCGTGGTGGCAGAGAACTGCCCTGAGAATTAAACCTAATAATTCATGAACTGTTGAGTCACTTAATCTGTCAACAAATAAAATCTGGCCTGGAAGGGAAGCTCCAGATCAAAGTGAGATTCTAATCTTTGTGTAAAGAGCCACACTGAGTGTCTCCAGTGAAGACAAACTTAAATGACCGCAGCCTTCCTTCCTGAACAGGCTGAGGTTTCTTCTCCAGTCTGTCATGTACCTCCTGTTTCCTCTGAACCCTCTGAGTAACGGAGCGTGACTAACAGGGAGATGTTCAACAGTCTGTCGGGAAGACGTCTTACTGTCAGACAGAAGCTGCAGCAGCGAGTCCTCGCTGCAGACACGTCCTCATTTGAACCTTTGATCGTCCGGCGTCGCAGAGCGAGACGGGCCAATTACAAATACTGTACCTCCGTCCATCTGTGCATGTTCTGAGGGCAATAACTTGAAGAATAAGGGAGGAACCAACTTCCATTTAGGTGTGTGGCTGCATCTAGACACGAGAGAGAGTCCTTTCAAAACTTGGGTTGCCACGTCCAAATTCAAGATGGCCACCACCACATAGAC
>JARVGQ010000390.1:1296831-1306846 GCA_031762355.1 Hypsolebias martinsi | reverse complement strand
TCTTTAAGTCTCGCTTGAAAACCCACTTCTATTCTCTTGCCTTTAACACGGTGTGATTTGTTTTGATCCTCTCTGTAATAAACAGTGTTGACCATTTTAGTTAGTTTCTGTGGCTATTTTACATCTATATTTTTATTTGATGTTTTCCTGTCCACTGTGCTTTTTGTTTCTACTGTACAGCACTTTGGTTGGCCTTGTTGCTGTTTTAAGTGCTCTATAAATAAAATAGTATGGTATGGTATTTAAAAAGTTCTGGGACTGGCAGAAAAAAATCAGTTTCTGTTGTCAGCTGTGAGGTGAAACTGATCCCAGAACATGGTCCTCATGTGTGTCAAACATGGAGACCAGGAACAACCTATATACAGTACGGATTTTGGTTCCACCTGCTTCTGATCGTTTCTGGTTCTGATTTCTTCCTTTTTTCTGACTGCTGCATGAGATTGAGGTTTGGCTGCATCTTTCATCTTGTTTTGCTTCGTGTTTCTTCTCCTCCTGCTTTCTGGACTTCTTCCATAAACCAGCTGACGTGGATGCAGGTAAAACCCCGAAGCCTCTCCAGTCCATCTGTTAATCCACATCATAGACCCTTCTGTAGCTCATTGAACCTGTAGATCCATTTGTACACCAGTGGATCCGTAGATTCATCTGTAGATCAGTGGACCCGTAGACCCATCTGTAGCTCATTGAACCTGTAGATCCATCTGTAGATCAGTGGACCTGTAGACCCATTTGACCTGAAGAACCATTTGACCCATAGGACCATGGTTCTCTTGGTTTCTTTAGTGAGTTTTAAGTCTATTCTTTAGTTTTCCCACATCAAAGAAATACAAACAGAACTTTTAGAAACCTAGCAGACTTTGTGTCCTTTTCCGTCAACCAATCACCTGCAGAGCCTCATTTACTCCACCCCCTCCAGTCTGTTTAGCCACGCCCACATTCTGTTCTGCTGTCCTGCAGGCGGACGCTTCAAGAAGGAGATCGTGGTGGACGGTCAGAGCCAGCTGCTGCTCATCAGGGATGAAGGTGGGCCTCCGGAGCCTCAGGTAGGTACTGCACCTGTTCACCTTAGACCCCATTTGGACCACGGGGACCAGAACCTGTTCCTCTTAGACCACATCTGGACCATGGGAACCAGTTCAATTCAGTTTATTTCTATAACTCCACGTCCCAACAGAAGTCATCTCAGAGCACTGAACAAAATATTCACATACATTATAAAAGACAGTTATTAAAATTCTCTCTCAGAAGCAGCAGATTGTGTTGAATCTTCACTTCGTCACAGTCTCCCATCCTGAGCAAGCACAAAGAAGACAGTGGAAAGGAAAAACTCCCTTTAACAGGAAGAAACCTCCAGCAGAACCAGGCTCAGGACGAGCGGCCGTCTGCGTTGTCCAGCTGGGCTTGAGAGGACAGGAAGTAGAAACAAACACAGAATGGCAGGTGTAGGCGTACTTTCTATAATCCAGGTGTACTTTCTATAGTCCAGGTGTACTTTCTATAATCCAGGTGTACTTTCTATAGTCCAGGTGTACTTTCTATAGTCCAAGTGAACTTTTCATAGTCCAAGTTTTTTTTTTCTATATTCCAGGTATACTTTATACTGTATAGTCCAAGTGGACTTTCTATAGTTCAGGTGTACTTTATATCATCCAGGATTACTTTCTATTGTCCAGGGGAACTTTTTATAGTCCAGGTGTTCTGTCTATAGTTCAGGTGTACTTTCTATATTCCAGCTGAACTTTATATAGTCTAGGTGTACTTTCTAATAGTCCAGTTGTACTTTCTATAGTCCATGTGAGCTTTCTGTAGTCCAGGTGTATTTTCCAATGTCCAAGTGTACATTCTGTAGTCCAGGTGTACTGTCTATAGTCCAGTTGTACTTTATATAGTCCATGTTAACTTTCTATAGTCCAGGTGTACTTTCTATAGGAGGAAAGACACAATACAATAAGATAGAAATAATTACAAATACAAACAGGAAGAGTAGTGCAAGTAAATACAGCAGCACAGAGAGGAAGTTTGGTCAGTTGGTCCTCCTGCAGTTTAAACATATACTGTAGCGGCATAACTAAGGGATAGTTCAGGACACCCAAGCCAACCCTAACTATAGGATTTATCAAAAGGAAAAGCCTTAATCCCAGTCTTCAAACTGGACCATGTGTCAGCCTCATGGACAGAAACTGGAAGTTGGTTCCATAAGAGAGGAGCCTCAGAACTGAAAGATCTTCCTCCCATTCTGCTGCTGGAAACTCTAGAAACCACAAGTAAACCTGCAGTCTGACAGTGAAGTGCTCTGTTAGTAAAATATAGATCAATAAGATCTGGAATATTAGATGAAGCTAGGTTGTTGAGGGCTTTGTAAGTTAGAAGTAAGATTTTGAATTCTATTCTGGACTTGACAGGAAGCCACTGGAGAGAATAATAAACTTTCTGAGAGATTGAAATGGTAAATGGACTGTACGTATACAGCTCCTTTCGATCCTATCAAGACATTCAAAGCTCTTTACAATAACCTGTGCCTCATTTACCCATTCATACTGCACTCTACTATATACAGTATACAAAGAATTATCAGAGCTTTATTCATTCTACCTTTATTTATCCCATTCATACACTGATGGGACACACATCGGAGGCAATGAGAGGTTCAGTGTCTTGCCAAGAGACACTTTGGCATGTGACTGCTGGTGGAATCAAACCCCCAGCTCTTGTTTTGGAGGAGGACTGCTATAACCACTCAGCCACAGCTGCTCCAATGGTCTTAATGTTCTAAATAAGATAAATTATCTAAAAGGTCTAAACGCTCATCCCTGCTGTGATGTGATCAAAGGACAGATGTTGGGTTAGCCCTCTGGGTCCATTCAGTTTGAGGAGACAATATTTAAACAGAATTATTGACAGGAATATCATCTTAAAGACATAAAACTCAACAAGTCAGGAAGAGAAATTTCTGCAGAGGACAAGAAATGAAAACGGTTTAAAATGTTTGAACTTTAAGATAGTTTAATGTGATTTAATAAAGATTACTATTTATGTTACCAATATTTGAGTAAAAACTCAATTTACCCAGAAAATGTCATTTAGAGCTTTCAGCAATACAGTCTGTGAGGGGCAAACATCTAAATTTAAATCAAATCAGTTTGTTTTAAAAAAGCACAAAACTTTAGAGTTTCAGGCTGAAAGGTGTTTCTATGGTTCTTTAGCTTCTGAGACTTTTTTTTATTTTTTATTTGCAGCTGATTGGGCTCCATTGAAGGGTTTTATCTCTGATTTGACTCAAGACTCAGAAATACCCTGAAGGAAAACATCTGTAAATGTTTAAACAACATAATTAAACTGTGTTTGGACGCAATCAAAGTGAACACGAACATGCAAAACCAAAAACCTTAAAAATATTTTTAAAAAATGATCATAAAAACACATCTGCAAAGTGTCAGCCATTAAAACAAGTTTCATATTATCTTCTGGAACCCAGAATCCAACCCAGAGGTGAGGAGAGAACGTGAAGCTCTGTGTTTGATACCAACATCTGCTGGGCCGACCAGTTCTGCCAAAGAACCTGAACCTGGACCTGGACCCAACCGTTTGGTCCAACCTGGACTAAACCGAACATCAGGAATGGTTTTGAATGAAGAACTCGGCAAATAAAATAATAATTCCTCCTTTTATTTCTCTAAGTATTACCAGAAGTCTGCTGGAGTCCTGTCAGTCGGTTGCTGCTGATCAGACGCACTGAACTTCCTGTTTTCAGCCGTTTTTCACAATAAAAAAGAAATCTGCAACAGTTTTGGGAGGACAGCTCCTGGAACCAGGTGGAGGTTGAATGAAGTTTGTACTTTGAGACATGGAAACGCAGAAAGATTGAGGACGTGACGCGTTTCAGTTTTCCACATGGGCGTCCAACAGAACCTCGTCTCTGTCCTCCTCAATACTCCTCCTTGATGTTCAGCGCCAGGGAAGGAGACACCAAACCGTTGTTGCCGCTGCTGCTCGTCACCATGGCGACGCTGCTGCCGCCATTCCCATGGAGACCGCCTCCTCCTGCGCCTCCTCCAGTGGGCGGAGTGGGCGTGGTCGTGGAGGAGGCCGGCTGCTGGAGCTTCTTCTTGTTGATTTTTCTCTCCTTCGCTCGTCGGTTCTGGAACCAGATCTTCACCTGAAAATGGATTTGTGTCAGAACCTCAGCCGCTGCACAATGTGGTGTTTGTTATTCAACCACAACAACCTTTTCTTTTAAAAATCTGACTTAGCTGTGAATGAAAACCCCAAACATTTCTATCTTCAGGTGAAAGATGATGTTTGACCGTTTGTTTTAAACAAAGTCATTTCTGGCTCTGACTCTAGGAGGAACCAACAAAAACTGGTGTTGCCGTTCATCTTTGGGTCAACAGAACGGCGGCTTCATGCACAATGCTTTCTTCTTGTCTCACCTGTCTCTCAGACAGACTGAGCGTGGTGGCGAGCTCCGCCTTCCTGCGGATGGTGATGTACTTGCTGTAATGGAACTCCTTCTCCAGCTCCAGGCGCTGGTGGTCCGTGTAGACCACCCGGTACTTGTCTTTAGTTCGTGTTTTTCCATCTGCAGAGACAGAAACAGATACATATCAAGATTAAATTGGTTTTGCAGCATGCTGCGTCCTGCAGGAAATGAAATTCATTTCTTAAAGCACCAACTCTTGTATTCATACTGAAAATAAGGACTTTGTTGTGTTTTAAAGTAATTTTACAAACAAAATAAAGACTTTTTGAAACTGTGTTTAGTTTTTATCAAACCAGTTTCTGATAAACAAATTTAGAAATAACACATCATATCCCAATAACTATAAATAAATGATTAAATAGAAAAATTATAGCAACTCTTATGAATGTATCCTGTTTTTAGACAATAAGTCCTGTCGTTCATCTTTATTGATCGTTTTGTGGTTTTCTAAATGTTAGCGTATAAACATCGAAGGTATGACGGGTTTAATCCTCGAGGCTTGAACTTCTGTCAGTAAACAGATAAACAATCTGGATCAAAAAGGTTCATTAGTATGTAAATGTTATCCTGTATGCTGATGATACTGAGATCTCCTGAACGTTGGGCCCAGCTCGTCAGCTTTTTTTACCCACAGATGTTTTTTCCTTCACAGATTTGTGTGATTTAAAACTCTGAAACAATCTAAACTGTTGTTGTCTTGGACAAAAAACAAAAAGTCAAACTTCCATCTCTCGTTTTTGGTGTTCAAGTCATTGTTAAAATTTTGGTACACATATGCTTCACCTTTTATTAGACCTCTATTTAGTTCCCACTGAGCCTCGAAGACTCATAAGAGACACCTGTTACATTCAACATACAGGAAGATGAGAGAAAGAGAACACGAGGATGGAGGAAGCCAAAAAAATCCTGTCTCGCACCATTTCCTGACCGGGAAACAGTGTGAAAGATGAAAAAACAGACCTCGCAACATAAACAGCAACGTACAATGACATCATAATACATGTATGCACAGAGGACAACGAAGACGATGAGTTATCCATAAACACTCCAGAAAGTTCTGATAAGACGGTACAGTGTCCATCAGCATCATGGTTCTGATAAGGCCATGGGGGGAGGGGGGGAGATAGCTTCTAGTTTACGTTTCCTCCAGTTGGCCTGTCCAAGGCCAACGGGGAGGCCAAATTCAGACTAACAACAATTGTTTGGGCTGAACAGACTCTGTTTTCTGTCTGCCTTCATGTTCTGCTGGTACACTTAATGATGAATCCAAACAGCCAGAGTTGTAGACATTCTGCTCGGTCCATGCTCGATAAGCTTTCTCCAAGATTGAATCCTTCATGCTGGTGAGTTCCAGAAGTCACAAGTGGCCTATGATTCTCAGAAATCACATCCAGTTTGTGGTTGAACTCGTTAAACACATGAGTCTGAGCGCTCGAGGCACAAACTAATCCTTCATGTAAGGCTGGCAGCTTTGCCACGGCTGAAACTGCTGCGAACGTCTTCCTAATTTATCAATATCCAAGGTGTCCACCGATCCCAAAAAGCAGAAACCCTGTTATCATAAATCCAATAATGTTCACATCTTCTACATCCTCCACGGACAGAACAGATAGGCACATCATCTTCCACTCATTCCAGGAATCCATGACATGCCCAGCTGCGTGGGTCTGTTCAGGGCATGAGTGCTCTCCAGCCCCCTGTCGTCTGGTGGAAAATAAATTTATCAATTGTGCTGAGGGACCCGCTGACCAGATCCAAAACGATTTCAGATTCAGAGGATGTGTAAAGAGAGGCTCTGAGGTTGACAAGAGAGCAAAAAGAGCAGGAGGGAGAGAGAGTCTTCACCGAAGGCGAAAAAGAGAATGTTCACCATTGATAACTTCTTTATTTATTTCAATTGTGGCAATAAATAATTTTACTGCAAATGAAGTATTTTAAGATTAACAACTAATTTCCATCAGCGATAGGACGACTCCAGTGATTCCAGCGCCGCTGTGTGAAATCACACCGGCTGTTAGTAAAAACCTGAATGAAGTGAGTGCAATCGTAAACTTTTATATTCTGTGTTGTAAACCTGGCACAGAAGGGGTCATGGAGCCGTGTGTCCTCAGCAGGACGCCTCTATTCAAATGTCCTATCTGCCTCGGCTGCATTTGAATAAACTGAATTTTATCAGCTTTAGTTCATTTATGAGCCACACTTCAGGCGTTAACTCTGCTCTGAGCTGCCAACCGAAGCAAAACGAGCTCCTCCAGTCATCAGTAAAACGTTGCACGTTAAAAATCTGTTTTCTCCAACTGCTTTTATTTTTCTAACTATAAACGTAAAGAAGTCTGGTGCCTACATTACCCACAATGCAGCTGGGACAGCTAGAAGTTACTAGAAGTTGCAGCAGAAATGTTCTTCTCTAAAAACCATCAGTAACTCAAAACTTCCAGTTGAATTTAACGTAGTGTTAAAGCCTCATACAGGTTGCCACGGTAACCATGTCACTGTGTCTGTCAGTCCTGACAGCACTCTTACTAGGACAGGCAGACAAACCATCTTCTCAAACTTCTCTGTGTGAAAACCACAAGGAAAAGAACTTCTTGCTGTTTGGAAGAGTTTGTCTGATTCAGTGAGAGTTCTGGAGCGACCTGAGGTTCGGACAGAGGAAACAAGAGTTTATTTGTAAAGACGTTTCGAACGTTAGGGGTTTTGGTAAACTTTACGATGCTTTGATGTTTATGTTTTTAATTAATTAATTTATTTAGTTTTATAAACGATGTTAGCTGCTTGTCTTCTCTACCCAGAATGCATTGCTGTGAAAGATGTCACAAGTTCTGTCTGACGATACAATTTTTAAAATAAACTTGCTTATAGGGCAGCACAGTGGATCAGTTGGTAGAGCTGCCTCCTCGCAGCAAGAAGGTCGTCAGATCGAATCCTTGCCAGGTGGAGTTTGCATGTTCTCTCCGTGCTGCATGGGTTTTCTCTGGGTGCTCCTGTTTCCTCCCACAGACCAAAACCATCCATGTTAGACTGACTGGTGACTCAATCATCCCTAAGTGAGAGAGAGAATGGTTGTTTGTCTCGTTTGTCTCTGTATCCCTGTGATGGACTGGAGACCTGTCCAGGTGTCCCTCTGATAGACTTACTTCCAGATATTTTGAAAGTTGTACATTTAAAATAATTAGTGGAGCTAGTGGTTAAAAATGAATAATAATGGCAGTTCTCTTGTTTGTAAGACGAATAAAAAGATGAGTTTTCAGGGGGACACCTGTCCCTGCTGGTGTTTGCAGGACTCATTAAAGGGCCTTCAGCTCTCATGAGCACGCTCTGATTCAACATTAACACTGAGCACACAGCAGGACTCGAACCCTCCGGAGACAAACTCAAACATTTTAGATTCAGAGCAGCATCTGTCTCAAGTTTCTGCTCGGCTTGTCTAAAACCAACACTTTGATTCTCCGTGTGCTCATAAAACCAAACGCTAACAAAGAATCCAATGCGTTTCCTCAGATCGTTCAGTCTGCAGCGTTTCTGACACAAAATAACATTTGAGCTGCTAAACTGCAGAAAAAAAAATCAAGATTTAATCCAGACGAACCTTTGACTTGTTTATGCAGAACAATCTAAATAATGTAAAGCAGAAATAAAATCAACCATTTGTGAACACTGACTTGTCCAGGTTGTATAAAATGAGACAAACCACTAAAATAAGATTGATAATCAATAACAGAACATTTATCACAGGTCAATTTATGTTCTATTCTTTTTAAAAATCAAAAGCAAAGAAGATGTCTGTGATTTCAGCACTCAAAACAAAAACATACGTTCTGTTTCCTGCCTGTTTGTTCCTCAAATCAACTGATTATATAAAAATATATATTTAAAATCAGATTGTTTTTGTGTCGAAACCGAAACAAAAATATGACGACCAGCTACTCCTCCAGCCTGAGTCCGACCTCCGTCAGAACTCACGTGCTCCATCTTTAGTTACCAAAACGTTCAAAAATAAAAGCTCTCCCAACACCCCAAAAAAAGGGAAATTCACTAATATGTATCACGAGAAAAACATTGTTATTCGTTAGCAAGAACAAAACATTGTTAATTGGTTAGAGTGAAAAAAATGTTATTTGATTAGTAGAAAAAACATTGTTACTCTGATTGTATGAAGAACACATAGATACTTGATTAGTGCGAAAGCTATTATTAATTGGTTAGAGTGAAAAAACACTGCTATTCAATTAGCTCAAGGAAAACATCATTAGTTGGTTAGCATGAGGAAGGCATCGCAACTGGGTTAGAGCGAAAAACATTGTTAGTTAGCGTGGAAAAAACATTGTAACAGAGCGAAAAACATTGTTAGTTGATTAACATGAAGAAAACATCGTAACTCAGTTAGAGCGAAAACATAATTTGTTGGTTATCTTGAAGAAAACATCGTAACTCGGTAAGAGCAAAAACATTGTTGGTTAGCGTGAAGAAAACATTGTTACTCAATCATAGCGAAAAACTTTGTTAGTTGATTAGCGTGAAGAAAACATCGTAACTCGGTAAGAGCAAAAACATTGTTGGTTAGCGTGAAGAAAACGTTGTTACTCAATCATAGCAAAAAACTTTGATGGTTGATTAGCGTGAAGAAAACATCATAACTCAGTTAGAGCGAAAAACAGCGTTAATAGTGTAAAGAAAACATCGTAACTCAGTTAGAGCGAAAAACAGCGTTAGGTGATTAGCGTGAAGAAAATATCGTAACTCGGTTAGAGCTAAAAACAGCGTTAATAGTGTAAAGAAAACATCGTAACTCAGTTAGAGCAAAAACATAATTTGTTGGTTAGCGTGAAGAAAACATTGAAACTCGGTAAGAACAAAAACATTGTTGGTTAGCATAAAGAAAATATTGTTACTCAATTACAGCGAAAAACATCGTTAGTTGATTAGCGTGAATAAAACATCGTAACTCAGCGCAAAAAACACTGTTGGTTGGTTAGTATGAAAAAACCAAAGGAACTCAGTTACAGCGAAAAGCATCGTTAGTAGATTAGCATGAAGAAAACATCATTAGTTAATTAGAGCGAAAAACATTGTTATTTGATTAGCCTGAAGAAAACATTATAACTCAGTTAGAGCGAAAAACATTGTAAGTTGATTGGCATGAAGAAAACATCGTAACTCAGTTAGAGCGAAAAATACTGTTGGGTAGTTAGCGTGAAGAAAACAATGTAACCCAGTGAGAGCGAAAAACACTGTTAGTTGGTTAGCATGAAGAAAACAACGTAACTGTTAGAGTGAAATACATCATTAGCTGATTAGCGTGAAGAAAACATTGTAACTTGGTTAGAACGAAAAACATCGTTATGTGATTGGCGTGAAGAAATCATAGTAACTCAGTTAGAGTGAAAAACAGCATTAGTTGAGTAGCGTGAAGAAAACATCGTAACTCGGTCAGCGTGAAAAACAGCGTTAGCTGGTTAGCATGAAGAAAACAACGTGACTGTTAGAGTGAAATACATCATTAGTTGATTAGCGTGAAGAAAACATTGTAACTTG
>JARVGQ010000390.1:1261312-1271456 GCA_031762355.1 Hypsolebias martinsi | reverse complement strand
GGCTGTGAGGCCGGTTGGATGAACTGCCAAGTTCTCTGAAACCACTTTGGAGACGGCTCATGGTGGAGACATGGACAGTGAACTCACGGACATGAGTCAGCAGCCAACTGCACGCTCCATCAAAACCTGCAGCATCTGTGGCATCGTGCTGAGATCGAACTGCACATTTTAGAGCGGCCTTTTATTGTGGTCAGCCTAAAGCTCACCTGTGCAATAATCCTGCTGTCTGAGCAGCATCTTGATCTGCCACACCTGTGAGGTGGAGGGATTATAACTAACACACATTTACACACACGAGTGAACAATAAACATTTAAAAGGCTTTTTGAGTTCATAGACAAAGTGTCAGATCTTTGAGTTCAGCTCATGAAAAATGGAGCCAAAACTAAAATGTTGTTTATTTTTCTTTTGTTTACATCGAGAGCAAAACCATCAGAACCAGAAACAGATTTTTATGAACCAAACAGCTGTTCTCTCACAGGAAACAGGAAGTGTCTGTTCATTGCAGGGTTACCGTGTCCATCAATATAAAGTATCACGACATGCCCGTTTGTTTGTTTGTTTGTTTGTTTACCTCGCAGCTGAGACTTCCCAATGCTGAACTCTTCATTCAGTCCGATTCTCATCTCTGTGGGTCAGAAAACAGCGTGAGACACAGTCACGTGGTCGTCCAAACACACAGCAGTGTCTTCAAGCGTTAACATGTTTGTTTTACCGTACGGTAGAAGAGCAGGAGTTAAAGGTTCTGGTTCTAATCTCACCTGAGCAGCTCGGCATGTAGCACTTCACTCTGATCTCCCCTTCCACGTCTGTCTTCATCACAACCCCCTGCAGCAGAAACCAGACGAGCCGTTATGGACAGACATGGACGTCCAACCAGTCCAACCAGCATCTGGATGGTTTTAAACCATCAGTTACTGGTCTGTGAGGTCTGACAGAAGTGAAGCAGCCCCTGCACTCTTCTTCCTGTTCCCTCCTGGTTTAGGTTCTCTACTCCTCCCAGATTTGAAACAACAGAAACATGTGAACATGAACGTCTCCATCAGGAGCTGTGGGTTCTGAGGTTTGAAGCAGAACATCACACGACCCGAGAAGAAAATCTGGAAAATGTCCCCATGGACATCCAGTGAGTTCAGACTTGGTCCTGCTTGGATCTCCAGCTCAGACTTCACAGCAGAACCATCACTTAGAGCAGGGACACTCAACTGGTGGCCCACAGGTGACTTCAATCCATTTTCATCGTCCACTTCCACCCACATCATACCCAGACCTGAGGAGGAAGTGATTTGTTTGCTCATCATTAAAGGACTGATTTTAAGATTATTTTAGTGGTTTTTAAATGTCTCAATGGTCTCGCACCATCTTATCATGCAGAGCTGCTACTGCCCTATGAACCCCGCGGACATTAAGGTCCTCTGGTACTGGACTAGTAACAGTTCCAATAGTCAGAACTCACACTCACGGTGAGGCGTCTTTCCAGGACCATGGTCCCGTCTGTGGAACAGTCTGCTGGAGAACCTGAGGGCTGCAGAGAATGTTGTTGTTTTTAAGAGCAGGCTCAAGACTCATCTTTTTAACTGCATTCCCTGAACTGGTTCATCTGTTCAGTCTAAACATTTTACATACTATTTAATTTAATTGATTATTTATTTTGTGTGTGTCGTTTGCTTTTATTTTGTGAGTTCATTGTTTTATAATTCTGTACAGCACGTTGAGCTGCTTTTAGTATGAAGGGTGCTTTATACATAAAATTGATTGATTGATTGACTGAACTGGTGGCCCATGGGCCATTTCTGGCCCACAGGTGACTTCAATCCGGCCCACTTCTTTTTGTATTTTTTTTTTTTTTGGGTGGGGGGGTTGTGGGTTTGGGTTCTGTTTATTGCATTAATGGTTCAGTACAATAAAACAGAGACATTTAAAAGGCAACATGATTGTAAACTATGGTTTGTTTATTGATTAATTTAATCGATGGGAGTCCAGCCCCGGAGCTGTTCAGATCAATAAACAGGAAGTGAAGGCTCTTTTTAACTTCTCTTATCTCCTCCATCAAGCCATGTAGAACCATCAAACAGAACCTGTGGTACCATCAGAACCTTCTGCTGCTCACGGGTCAAGAACTTCTTCGATCAGATTTCTAGTTTTCACTCAAGACACTCTGAGGCTCACTTTTTACTCTGTGCTTCTGCCTGACGCGCTGCTAGGTGCTGCCCCTCTCAATTCTGCTCCCCAGAACAGTCTGGAATCACCAGGGCAACGGTTGACTCAGCAGATTCTGGGTCGTTGACTCCGCCCCCCACAGATTTGTTGAGTCATCCCGTGATCAATGAAGATCCATGAGGAAGAGCAACCAGTAAAAATCCTGAACTGGTAAAACATAAACTGGTCCACCATAAACTGGTCCACCATAAACTGGTCCAACATAAACTGGTCCAACATAAACTGGTCCAACAAAAATGGTCCAACATAAACTGGTCCACCATAAACTGGTCCAACATAAACTGGTCCAACATAAACTGGTCCAACATAAACTGGTCTAACATAAACTGGTCTAACATAAACTGGTCCAACATAAACTGGTCCAACACAAACTGGTCCAACATAAACTGGTCTAACATAAACTGGTCTACCATAAACTGGTCTAACATAAACTGGTCCAACATAAACTGGTCCAACATAAACTGGTCTAACATAAACTGGTCCAACATAAACTGGTCTAACATAAACTGGTCTAACATAAACTGGTCCAACATAAACTGGTCTAACATAAACTGGTCTAACATAAACTGGTCTAACATAAACTGGTCTAACATAAACTGGTCCATCTTCTAAAGCTACCTCAGTCTGAAAGAAACGTATAAATCTTAAATGACTTGTTTCAGTTTTAGCACCTTTAGATTATTAAACCTCCACAAAGGTGTTTTCTTTTAATGGATAAAATATTTAATTGACAGAAATGTAAAAAGGTCTTTTTCAACAATAAAAGGATTTGTTACAGTTTCACTGACAGCTTGAGGCCTGACAACCCTCCTGCCTTCGTACCAACACGCTGGACCCAGTCGACGGCGACGAGCGCTGGTTTCAGTCGAGCCAACAGGACGTGGATCGACTGTTTTGTCTCTAATGTTTGCTCGTGCACAACACGCGTGTTTGCTCATGTTTCCATCTGAGACAGGAACCTACAGCCACGGAGGAGGTGTGCTGCTGCAAAGCATCTCCTGGTGGACTCGTATAAAAATGTAAAGCAGAGGAACAGACCTGAAGAAGGTTCTGGACACAACGAGTTATTTTATGACAGGATGAATAGACGACGCAGCCGTCATGGACGTCGACGGGGGGACACCAGGGGGCTGTGATGTTAGTGGGAGTTTATGGGAGCGTTAAGATCAGGATTGACAAAGTGGTGACGCAGAAGTTAGAGAAGGTGTCGTTGTGATCAGAAGGTCACTGGTTCAACTCCCTAAACTAACAACGTCAAAATGTGGGTGGGAAAGGTGAAGCACTCACAGCTGCCTTCACCCTGGGCCCTTGAGCAAGGCCCTTAACCCACACCATCTGCTCCCCTGGGTGCCCTAGATATCAGCTCTCTGCTGCACACAGAGGGCTGTGGTAGCTCAGTGTCTGTGGTTGAGTCAGGAAGGACATCTGGAGTAGTGCTCTGTGGAGACCCCTGAAGAAGGAGCAGCCGAAAGAAGAAGAAATATATATTCAAATAATGTTTAGGATCTGTTTGTTGAAAACATCAAAGAAAATAAACAAACTAATTAAAAAACTAATAAAAATAAAAGCTGAATTTTCTCCACGGGACCGTCTGAAAGGAGTTTACAGAAAGTTCTGGTCCGTCGCTCTGTGGGTTGTTTCCCGTCATCCTCGGATCGATGAGGAACGTTCAAACGGCCGCAGCTCCCCTGGGTTCTGACGGACCTTCAGCGCTCCGGTTCTGCCTGCTAGCACGTCACTTGTGTCCACTCAGCTAATGGCTGGAATGGAGCAAGTATTCTGAGAGGAGCAGAAATAAACAGCAAGTCGATGGAGCCGGGGTCACGACCCCGGGCGGGGGCGGAGTCAGAAGACCAAAACAATACAACAACAACCGGGTTCTGTCAAAACAAACCAGTCCGGTTCTGTTTGCTGCTGGGAAGTGAAGGGAAAACCTCGGACAGAACGTTTCCTAGAATTCAGCACAAACATGAATCTGTAAGAAACTGATATTATTTCATTTTGTTCAGACAAATGAGAACACGTTGAATATTTACTGCAGCAAAAAGACAAAAACGTTTCAGAACGCAGACAGCCGAGGCTTTAAACACTTAAAGATTTTAATAAAACTTTGGTTTTTTTGAGGAGGAACAGGTCGTGGGTCAACACGGAGTTAAAACGAAGAAAAGTGGCTGAAAAGATTCAAACTAATGAACTAATTTCTTGATGCATGTTAGAAACGTTTCCACGTTTTTTTCTCCTTAACAGAGTGAAGAAGGAAGCGTTCACGCTATGATCCATTCTTCTTCTGTACGTTTCTCGTCCTACAGTTTTCAGCTGCTTCAACAAATCACAAAACGTTCAGCTCCTTCAGGACAATCCTGCTGTGACTTTTGGGATTTGTCCAGCTTTAGCTGTTTGAAACATTTAGCCTTTTCTGACATTTTTCCCTCATAGAAAATGAACTGAGCTCATTTTCCATCCTTCACATCTTTAGACGTGTTTTCTGCTAACTACAACATTTTTTCCCACTTCTTAACGTCTTTCTGCTAATTTCAGCTTGTTATGCTCCTTTCAGCCTTTTTCTGCTAGTTTCAGCAGAATGTTGCTATTTCAGCTTCTATTTAGCTGTTCTGATGCTGTCTTTAGCTTTTCCAGACAATTCCACTTTTTTTAGCTCGTTTCAGCTTTCCTCTGGTAATTTAAGCATCTTTCTGCCTTTTCAGCCATTTTGTTTTTATAATTTTAGCTTTTTTCGCTCATTTCCTAATTTCTTTTTGCTAATCTCTGCTTATTCTGCGGTGTATGAATGTGTGTGTGGATGGCTGGTACTGTGAAGCGCTTTGGGGCCCCTCATAGGGGGCTGGAAAGCGCTATATAAGTAAGCTCCATTTACCATTTTACCATTTATTCAAACCTAATTCAGTAAATAGGTGTTCTTTCTGCTTCATTTGCTAACTTAGGCTTGTTCTTCCATTTCAGCTACATTTCAGCATGTTTTTAGCTAATTTTTCCTGTTTTTCAGCAATAAGCATCCACACTGCTTTTTTGCAGGAAATGCAATTTGTCTAGTTTTTAGTAAAGAACAGAGAATTCTGGAGCTGAACCATGAGTCCAGTCAGAGCTTCGGTTTGTTCTGGTTCATGTTTTCGCCTCCAGACGTCTGGACTTTTATTCTTTTAAAGACTCTTCTGGAGAATTCTCAGTGTTTGTGTTAAACTCACGTTGGAGCCGATGACGACGGACATCCTTTCAATCACGTCCACAAAGATCTCGCTCTTCCCTCCCTGAAACAGCCGACAGGATGAGTCAGACCTGCTGGGATCAAACTATTTACTGGAATAAACAGAGATTTGAACGCGCAGACTAACACAGTAAAACCCAATGGTTCAGATAATTAAATGTTTCAACTCATTCAGTTCACTTTTCTCACATTAAAACTTTCAAACTGCTGATTTCGTTAAAAACAAACATCGTGTTCAAATATTTTTAAGTTATTTTAACAAACTAAAACCACGTTTCTGTCCCCAGGTCTGGTTTACCGGCTCCCTGCTGGACTGGATCGGTCTGGTGGCTGCAGAACTCGGAGCTACTTTACTCTGTTGTGTTTCTGCTCCAAACTACAAACAAACAAACAAACAAACAGAGTGAATCAGAGAGAAAACAGTGAGGGAAGAGCTGCAGAAACAGCTTCATGAAGTCCTGCTGAGGACAGATCTAGAAGAAACCTGTAGCAGGAAGTAGACGACAGGAAATAGAGTTAAAGAAATAAAGGACAGGAAGTAGAGGACAGGAAATAAAAGACAGAAAGTAGAGGACAGGAAATAGAGGACAAGAACTGGAGGACAGGAATAGAGGACAATAAATGAAGGACAGGAAATATAGGACAGGAAGTAAAGGACAGGAAATAGAGGACAAGAAATGAAGGGCAGGAAATAAAGGACAGGAAGTAAAGGACAGGATATAGAGGACAATAAGTGAAGGACGGGAAATATAGGACAGGAAGTAAAGGACAGAAAATAGAGGAAAAGAAGTAGAGGACAGAAAATAAAGGACAGGAAGTGGAGGACAGGTATCAGATGTGTTACAGTCCACAGGTGGACAGAACACCTGGGGAAGACAGTGGGACATACCAGTCCAACATTACTGAGGTCAAAAAGGCTGAAGGGGCGAGACGAAACCGCCTCGGTCTGGATGAAGTTCTTCAGGACATCTGAGGACATCGTCTGGACGTAACCGTAGTCCTGAGAGACACAGACAGACCTGTCAGAACCAGTTCATGTCTGTTTTGTTTTTGGTTCGGTTCGGTTCCACCTCAAAGTTCGATCAAACGCTTTTGACAGCTCAAACTTGTGTTCTCAGCTTTGACGAGGACAAATCCTCGTGTGGACTCAGCTTCAAGTCTGCTGCTAGAAATAAAGACTCTTCCTCTCAGCACGTAGCTGCAGCAGAACGCTGTGACCGTGTGGTTCTGAAGCTGGATGTGTTTAATCTGCTGCCACAGACTGGGCTGACCGCAGCTCCGTGTGTTTAACTTCTACTAGAACTCGTGACGGGTCGGTCTTGTGGCGCCAGAACTCGTTACGCCCCTAACGAGCTCGGGTTGATTCAGGCGTTGGTCTGCAGAACCCCTGTGGGGGAACACTCACCAGAACCTCGTCCAGCAGCTCGTAGATCAGGGCAAAGTTCATCTGGACCGACTTCTCTGAGATGCTGCCGCAGTAATCTTTGACCAGAGCCGTCAGCCTGGAACACGGAGCAGCTCGGTTCAGTAAACGGATCAGTCGTACGTTTCCCGACAGCGCCGTGCTCTTGGGTCTCTAACCAACCTGTTCAGGAACTCGATGATGGTGAACGGTGAGGAGTCGGCCGTCGTCGTGGCGACCCAGTAGAGTCCTCCCTGCCTGACGTGGACGAAGTGCAGATCTTTGTGAGTCTGCAAGAACAAAAACAAAAACTGACGATTTACAGAAAACAGTTTTATTTTTAGAACATGATGCAGAGAAAAAATAAAACTTCAGGACGACTGAAACTAAAACCTGAATTCATTCCAAGTGTTCTGCTTCTAATACGGAGTCACAGAAACACTGGAACTTTTAAAAGCTCATAAATCACTAATTACTAATTAGAACCTGAAAATAAGTCCAAGTAGGTCCACATGGAGATGAGCAGCAGAGAAGTTCTGATGGTTCTGATGGTCCGTACCGATCACTGTGAGAGACAAAGCTCCTACAGTTCATGTTTTTATAAAGTTTGTTTTCTTATGTGAAACTACGTTTTGATGACAGAGTTCAGATGATCAGAACCAACAGAGTTCACTTTAGTCAAACTGGACCCAAAAGAACCTGATTGTACAAACTAATCGTTCAATTATTGATTAGGAGAAGTTTTATGTGCGAAGCTGCAGCTTTGTTGGATTTAATTTGTTAAAAACATCGTTTCAAACCCTGCCAGCTGCTGCGTTACCATGACGACGGGAGGCTGGTCTCCGGTCAGCGCTGTAACCTTGTCGTAGAAAACGTTGATCACATCGCTCCCGGCCTCGCCGCGGTCTGAAGGTCAGGTGGAGGTTAAGTCAAACAGGATCCCCTGAGCTCAGTTCAGACTTAAACCTGGTTCTGTTGGGGCCAGAAGGATACAGTCCTTGTAGATGAGGTGGTCCCCCTTCGAGGACAGGATGAAGACCTGGGAGATCATCCCTCTGAGACAGAGGACACTAAGTAAATCAGCTCAAACTTCTCTGAACCGTGAACCTGTGGATGTCCACACCAGGTCAAAGGTCATTAGTTGCCATTACAGCTGCTACTACAATGTGCATACTTTTTCCATTCATCCTTTATTTAGGCAGGTTCATCTCATTGAGCCTCATTTACAAGAGAGACCTGGCTACAAACTAACAATGATGACAACAGCAACAATAGATTTTCCTTGGACAATAATAAAACATTCATAAAAACACTCGTGCATATCATCTTATGCCGATTTTTTTTTTTTTTTTAGTATGAGACAATTCACGGAAAATCTGAAACAAGTTTATTTCCTTCATAAGGAAATAAATTATTCATACTTAATTGACAAAAACTGTAGAGGTTGAGTACAGATCTGGGTTTTACTGGTGTAAAGCGTCTGTGATGTATTTCAGAACCGTTTCACTCACCCTCTGAAGATGTGGAGTCCAACAGGAACAGATGTTTTATTTATCACGTTTTAGCATCAAACTTGTGAGGAAATTAAAACATGACTAGGCTAACCGGTTTATAGCAAGCTAACACATATTTAAACTTCTGACACTGGCGCTCGTAACAAACTGCTCACTGACCGTAAATAAAAACAGATAAAGTCTTCATGTGAAGCAGCAGAAGTGAATGAGGAGCAGGTTTTAGTTGTAAGAGTTTAGCTGAAGAACGAGTTGTTTACAGCTAGCCGTTAGCCGTTAGCTTCACCGCGCCACCTGTCGTCTGGGAGGGAAATTGCAAATCTTTTTTTTATTTATGTTATCAAAGGAAAACCTACAAAGGACATGAATCCTAGATTGTTTTAAAGTTATATTTAATACGTATTTGGTGTAATGCGGAAAAAGAAAACAAAGTATTTTAAAGCTTAGTTTACTTGTAATCCAGACATCCGGTCTCTAGGTGGCAGTAGAGGCGGAAATCCAACCGGAAGTGCTTCTTGTCAACAAAGTAACCATTTCCATCAAATCATTGGCGTCTGTTTATGTAGTTAACCATGAAGTAAGTAAATATTTTTATTAAAAGATGGATTTGGTTTGTGTTTACAGTTTTTGAGGCTGATTGGTTCATGTAGTTGCTGAATCTCTTAATAATTCCAGGTTAACGCTAACCTGTTAGCCAGCGCTAGCTTCACATGGTGCAGAACGGATTCCTCTGCAAAAACATTAAATTTAACATTTTATTTTAATTGCAGGCCTTAGTCTTTGTTAATACAGACTTTTATTCCACTGTAGGAAGGGTAGAAAGTTTTGTTGAATTCGGCTTTAAATTTGGCCTCTGTATTTAACTAAAAAATAAAATTTGGATTTTTTTTTAATTCCTTTTGATCCTTCATTACATCGTTCATTTCTTGATTGGTTTACACAAAGACACTTTAGATCTTTACGATTTCTTTGTGTTTTCATGTTTGTGTTGTAAACAAGATACCAAAGAAATAAACAAACATGCACTGGGACTAATATCTGTCTCATTTACCGGTACTTCGTTTTAAACTCCATCTTTATTTTTATAAACGTATGTCAATGGAAGCACTTCTAGCTTCTTTATGGATTTTCGTAATGTGACCCAAATGCGTTTCTGTCAGATTAAAGAACACTGAAAACATTCAGCAACAGTTTTAATATTGTTTATTGTTTTAATGGAATTGGAACACAGAAAAAAAATTAAATCTGACACATTTCACACAGAAAAGAACAACTTTATTTGTACTTTCAGGGTATCAGTAGTAAAATGATAAATAAAAATCAGCTGGTTTTGACTTAAAGTTGTGATGTTCAAGTTAAAGCAGGTTTTATTGTCATTCTCATCATATGTGGTACATGAAGTGAAACGAAATTGTGTACTCAGGGTCCCAGTTACATCCAACAAAAACAAAAATATAAATTGCAAAGAGAAACCGTAAATAAGGATCTGAGGTATGAACTAAGAATACGGTAAACACTAATACAGTATTGCAAAACAATACGCTGAACATCAGCATGAACATGAGTCTGTGAGTACGAACGAATACAGCAGCATAATATAGCCGCATGAGATCAGCAGCACATATCAGCAATTAAAGTCTCATTACAATGATTCTCCTGCTTAGATATTCATGAGTCTAACAGCCTCAGGGTAGAAGCTGTTCCTCAGTCTGGTGGTTCTACACTTAATGCTCCTCAACCTCCTTCCTGAGGGGAGTGGGGCAAAAAGTGTGTGTGCTGGGTGAGTGGG
>JARVGQ010000390.1:881724-892386 GCA_031762355.1 Hypsolebias martinsi | reverse complement strand
CTCAGACTGAGGAAGTCTTTTGGACGAAAGACGAAACGTTTCTACAATTTTTTTTTCTTTGTTTTGTTTTGTTTTTTTTAATGTCCAGAGGACCAGACTTAGCTTTTTTAGATTTTTCTACCTGGACTATTGAGCATGCATCAGGGTATTAAAAATCACCTCCATTTTCTTTTTCTTTACTTTTTGAACAGACTTTCCTTCAATCTTCATAAATGGTTCTAGGTCACTTTAGAGTTTCTGAAGGACGTTCTCTGGTGCTCTTTGACCTTTGGCTGCTCCGTCACTAAGTGGCACTGAGACTAAATAAACCACAACTGCATCAGTACTCAGATGCTCAGCAGAGGCAGTTTTTCATGTGTTCACATATCAAGTAACAAATATTTGAGTTGTTTTGTCACATTAGTCATTTTTACAGTTCAATATATATTTAAAGCTAAAAAGTACTTTGAGGCGGTACTCAGTACTAGTACCGTTACAGAAAAGTAACTGAACTTTTGAAAAATGACTACAGTATTTTTATTTATTTATTTATTTTTTAACTTTTGCAGTCTCAGGGTACAAGCAGTAGATCTGCCGGAAGAGGAAAATCTGTCCTGACTCTTCATCTGTAACTCAACCTGTTCAGTAACCTGATGGTGCCAGCAGCCATTAGCCTAATCACACTCAAATTATTCACAAGGAGACTTTAATTTATCCAACATCTACAGCGCTAGAGAACAGAGGCAGCTGGCAGTAGAAGAAAATCTTAGGAATTATTGTGAGGGTGATCAAATACAAGTTGTACTAACGAAACATGTGCAATGTTTCCAAACGCCTCATGTGATCAATAATATCTGAGACACATCAAGCTGCAGGAGACATGGAGGTTCAGAAACTGGGAAGAAGATGCAAGTGTCCTTTGTTGTTGTTTGTTTTCAGCTGCTTCACCACATCATTTGCATAAAAGGTTTGGAAACTGCTTTACATGAGACGCTCAAACCTTCAGCTTCAGGATAACAAGCCCGTAGCCTGACCGTGACCGCTGAGCTACCACAACCACGCACTTTGTTCTCTTAATGGAGTTTATAGAAACTTTTCAAACCCCCCGTGTGATTTGTGTTTTACTGCTGATATGAACCAGGCTGATGGACTTTTAAAAGTATAATTTAAAACATTTCTACAAATTTTTAAATTTTCATCCATCCATCCATCCATCCATCCATCCATCCATCATCTTCCTCTTGTTCTGGGTTCAGGTCTCAGGGGCAGCATCTTGAGCAGGGAGGTCCAGACATCTCTCTCCACAGCCTCTTCCAGATCTTCTGGGAGGACCCCAAGGTGTTCCCAGGACAACAGAGAGACGTGGTCTCTTCAGTGTGTCCTGGGTCTTCCACAGGGTCTCCTCCCAGTCGGACATGAAGCACCTCCTTAGGGAAACACCCAGTAGGCATCCTTAATGTTTGAACCACCTCGACTGGCTCCTCTGGATATGGAGGAGCAGTGGTTCTACTCTGAGTCTCCTGATAACTGAACTTCTATCTCTAAGGAGAGTCCAGATACCCTGCAGAGGAAACTCATTTCAACCTCCTGAATCCACGATCTCATTCTTTCAGTTTCTACCAGAGTTCATGACCAGAGGTGAGGGGAGGAACATAGACCAACCAGTAAACAGAGAACTTTGTCTTACATCTCAACTCCCTCTTCACCACAATGGACCGGCACAGAGTCCACAATACTGCAGGCGTTACACCAATCCATCTGTCGGTCTCACTCTCCATTCTTTCATCACTCATGAACAAAACCTTGAGATACTTGAACTCCTCCACTTGACGCAGAACCTCATCCTCGACCTGAAGAGAACAATCCACACTTTTCAACTGGTTTGTGCAAATTTCTACATTTACAAACTTCTAAACCAGTTTCAGTCTAAAAATATTTAAAACGTTTTCAGGTCTGATTAAGCTGCCAGGTGCAGGTTGTGTTTTAATCTTTCAGTCAACTCTTGTAAATCTTTTCCTCCAGCACAGCACACAGTTTGCATGTGAACACAAAGCCCCGTCATTTACAAATCAGTCTTAGCCGCACAGATTTGAACTCCCGTGTTCTCACACTCTGAGCCCACGATTAAAATCCGTTCATGTCAAACAAAACGTGTGCAGAGCAGCGTCGGGCCACGGCTGCAGTTTTATAGATGTCGCAACCAGTGGCAGGTATACGGAGTTTACAAGCTTAAGAATTTCAGTATAACCACTTAAAAGTGACCAGTGATATGTGACATATCGTTAGTCACGTGTCATTTAGTTAAATGCTTCTGAAGCACTTGTTTATTACATTTTCTTATCTAGAAAATTACTATATAATTTTGTACTTACTACTTAATACTTGAACATTTTGCTTTGATACTGTTTTATAAAGTCTATAACATGTTTTTTTTTTTGGTACAAAACCAACTGTTGTACAAAGTTTGTTGTTCATTTATTCAAATATAAGCATCAGAGAAATTTGGAAATGTTCAATATGTTTAAAAATCAAAATAAATTGATGATTATGTTGTACTAACATACATTGGTATACACTGTACATTGATTTCTAAGCACTGGATACCCGCTATAAAAATGTAGACTACACCACTGCTGGTAACAAACGTATCTAGTGCACACTTCACAACATACATTAGGTGAGTTTATATGGGTGTTGAAGTCATACAGATTCTCTCACCCACACATGCACATGCTCACAGCACCCGCACCCCCCCACACTGACAAAGACATTCCCACAGCGATGTTCTCTTCAAACCAGTGCAGTGCGTTTGTTGGCAGCTCATTTAAAATGTTGTTTTAGGTGCTAAAATGCATTAAAAATGCACACTTTGCCATTTCAGGGAAGATATTTATGTTGGGGCTGAGGTGTAATTCTCCCTGATTCCAGAGTAATTTAATGTTGATGCAAAGTGGCTTTTACATTATTAAACTGAAGTAAAACCTCGAATGGAGCAGACGTTGTAAAGTAGGACACATCATTTCCCCTCAGAGCTCCAACAGCTTCAGTTCATGTCACATCTGTCAAACTGAGTTAGAGACAGTGGGAAGGCAAATACCCAGTACCCCTCACGGGCGATAGATTTGATTCAAATGAGCACAACATATAACCATTATACTTAATATTAAATTCCCATGAATAAACAAAATTGGACTTAAAATTTTCACTCATTAAGACAAAATGCAAAGTCAGTGATGAAACAAAGAACTCTGCTCATGTTGGACTAACAGAAGATCATCACCAGTTTTATTCATCTCCACCAGCGTGCAGACAGAGCTGAGCTGCAAAATGTGATTTTATTATGGAGTTATTGTCAAACCTCCTCACTAGATGAATATATCACACCAACTTCAAATCAATAATTGTACATAGTAATATGTAAAGTGAAGAATAATAAAAATGGTTCATTATTTACTGGTCAGTTGTCTGAGACTCACCCACACGGCTCCAGATACGTTTTCTTGTGTTTGCACCTCCCGTCCTCGCACAAGTTAAGATTTTTTTATTTTTTTATTTTTTGGTGAGAAAAGCTTTTATTTTTAGAAAAGCTTGTTACTGTTGGATCTGTTGAAATGTTCAATGGGTCGGTGTGCTCCTGCGATACAGAGCAACAATGGAACCTTTTTTTTTTTTTATCTTTACTTGGCTTCTGTTTTATTTATTTCTGTCTTACTTCAGCCAAAACGATGAGTGGTTTGAAAGGAAACAAACTTCCTCTCTGCTGCTCCTTCTTCAGGGTCACCACAGCGAACTAACTTGCATGAAGACTTGACAATTGTCTTTTACATCGGATGTCCTTCCTGACCAACCACAGACCACAGAGCTACCACAGCCCTCTGTGTGGAGCAGAGAGCTGATATCTAGGGAGCCTGGGGGAGCAGATGGTGGGGGTTAAGGGCCTTGCTCAAGGGCCCAGAGTGGAGCAAATGAGGGTAGAGGCAGGTGTGGATGCTTCACCCCGGGTGCTTACAGAGCTGCTCACTGCTCCACCTGCGTGTGTCTCAGGTGTGATGGTTAAATGCAGAGAACTGATTTGTCCGTTGTTTGGGAACTTACAATGATGACAATCTCAAACTCTCCTTCATCTTTCTCACCGAATTTTGATTTATTGTCAGTCCGGAAGTCGAACAGGTGACTTTCCGATCACAGGTCCACCTTCTCTGACCTCTTCACCACCACTCCCATTTGAGTAGAAATTAAATATTGTTTTTAAAAAGCTACAACTGTTTGAGAAGAACTTTGAGGCAGACATAAGAAAGTTCTGTTTCTAAATGTTAGTGTCTCTGAGATATTCTGATGACATAACAGAAACATTTCAGGGGGTTCAGAGGATATTTTAGTGGGTTTGTTGAACAAATAAACAAATAAACAAATAAATAACACAATAAAAATATGATATATAAGCAGAATTGTTTAGTTAAAATGTTTATTATTACAATATTATTATTTTAGCAAAAAATAATTGATATGATCCTGGAATTGTTTGCTTTGTTTTATTGGAAATTTGCAAGAAATAAAATCTCTAATATTGACCCTTTAACTCATCGTTCTTTTCATTCTTTAAACTTGTTATTCGCTCTGTCAGGATTACTTTCTAACTTTGCTCTGTCTCCTAGAACAGTAATTGTTTTGAATATTTTTTTTTATCAGATATTGAAGTTTCTTGTATTTTTTTAAATAAAACGGGAACTTGTTCTTCTGAAAGTAAATAAACTTGCTGTTGGAATTCACTCTGTGTTTGTCAACCTGCAGAAATTACCACAACTCGTTGGAAATCACTTTATAATGTAATGTCTGTAATGTTTCATCTCCTCACAGGGATGTCAATCTAAAATCAATTATGATGCATTTGTGTTATTGGGAAGAAGGTCTATAAAGTGATGGGAGCAAACTCCCAAACATCTTCCAGTTCCTGCAAACTCTGAAGAAACTTGTGTGTATTATTTAAATGTAATTCAAATATTTGTAAAAAAAAAAAAAAAATAAAATTAAAATAAAATATACAAATTAAAAATTAAATTTTGTGATGAAAATTTTGAGAAATTAAAAATGTGCAGTTCCATTCCATATATTTTTAAGACAATTGTTTTTATTTAGCCACAAGAATAATAATACTAAAAAAATCATAAATTTTATGAAGTCTGAAAACGTTTTGTTTTGCTTCCACAAAGCCTGTCATAATGTACCTAAAACATCAATCATCTGTACGTTTTGCTATGAAAGCTAAATTATTGAACTGTATTTGTCCAAAACATTTTAAATATTGTTATTATTATGTATGGTAATGTGAGAAACGAACAGCTGTGCAGCTGTTTGTTGCAGCAGCTCACTTCCTGCAGCCAAAAGATTAAACACACAGAAGAAAAGTTTAATTTTTGCCTGGACATACACAGTCACAGCTCTAACTGTTCCATCTGTCTGCTTCTCTTCTAGATGATGGTCCATATGGAAAAACAAAGGATATCTCTGGTCCTGAGCACACCATGATGATGAGGAGACACAGTATTCCAGGTACACGACTCCTCGGTCAATGTTTGAAGCTTCATAATGTTCCACACATTCAAAGGCTCTGCTGCAGCCCTACACAACCACACATGCATGCTAATAAATATATATCCTTACATCTGTATAACCTCTGTCACCAATGCCCTTCTAGATTGTTACTTGAGAAAACAATAATAATTAAAAAAATATTAAAAATAAAAGAACTGCACTTCTGTTCTGTAGTTGAAGATGTTCACTTCCATCCAGTGAGAGCATGAGGATCCAAACTTTAGAGCTGTATGAGAGGCTTTGGTGCAACTTTGCACAACAAAAACCCTCAACTACAGAACAGAGGTCGACTGGTGGTTGTTCTGATTTTATTTTTATTTTGGGGACATACCATTCCCTGGATGACAGAGAATCCATACCAGCATAACTGAGGTAATGAAATGTATGCCTGAAGTAATACAATAAGAACAGGTCCTGCTTGGTACAGATCATAACAGGTTTCATGCTGCAAAACTAAATGACAAAAACATCTGCGAAGCTAAATGACTAAAACATCTGGAAAGCTAAGTGACTGAAACATCTGGAAAGCTGAGTTACTGATACATCTGCAAAGCCAAATGACTAAAGCATCTGGAAAGCTAAGTGACTGAAACATCTGCAGAGTTAAAAGACTGAAAGATCTGCAAAGCTAAATTACTAAAACACATGCAAATAACTGAAACATCTGCAAAGCTAAGTGACTGAAATATCTGCAAAAGTTAAGACTGAAACATCTGCAAAACTAAATAACTGAAACATTTGATAAGTTAATTGACTAAAGCATCTGCAAAGTTAAATGACTGAAAGATCTGCAAGGTTAAATGAATAAAACATCTGCAAAGTTAAAAAACTGAAAGATCTGCAAAGCTAAATAACTGAAACATCTGCAAAGTTAAAAAAATGAAAAATCTTAAAGATAATTGACGGAAACATAGCAAATTTAAAAGACTAAAACATCTGGAAAGCTAAGTGACTGAAATATGTGCAAAGCTAAATGACTGAAACATCTACAAAGTTAAATGAAAGAAACATCTGCAAAGTTAAATGACTGAAACATCTACAAAGTTAAATTAATGAAACATCTGCAAAGTTAAATGACTGAAACATCTGCAAAGTTAAATGAATGAAACATCTGCAAAGCTAAATGACTGAAACATCAGCAAAGTTAAATGAAAGAAACATCAGCAAAGTTAAATGACTGAATCATCTGCAAATTTAAATGACTGAAACATCTGCAAAGTAAAATGACTGAAACATTTGCATAGTTAAATGAATGAAACATCTGCAAAGTTAAAAAACTGAAACATCTGCAACGTTAAATGACTGAAACATCTGCAAAGTTAAATGACTGAAGCATCTGCAAGCCTAAATGACTGAAACATCTGCAAAGTTAAATCACTAAAACATCTGCAAAGTTAAATGTCTGAAACATCAGCAAAGTTAAATTACCGAAACATATGCATAGTTAAATGAATGAAACAACTGCAAAGTTAAAAAACTGAAACATCTGCAAAGTTAAATGACTTGAACATCTGCAAAGTTAAATGAAAGAAACATCTGCAAAGTTAAATGACTGAAACATCTGCAAAGTTAAACGAATGAAACATCTGCAACGTTAAATGACTGAAAAATCTGCAAATTTAAATGAATGAAACATCTTCAAAGTTAAATGACTGAAACATCTGGAAAGCTAAGTGACTGAAACATCTGCAAAGCTAAATGACTAAAACATCTGGAAAGCTAAGTGACTGAAACATCTACAAAGCTAAATGACTAAAACATCTGGAAAGCTAAGTGACTGAAACATCTGCAAAGTTAAATGAATGAAACATCTGCAAAGCTAAATGACTGAAACATCTGCAAAGTTAAATGAATGAAACATCTGCAAAGTTAAATGAATGAATTATCTGCAAAGTTAAATGAATGAAACATCTGCAAAGTAAAATGACTGAAACATCTGGAAAGCTAAATGACTGAAACATCAGCAAAGTTAAAAAACTGAAACATCAGCAAGGTTAAATGACTGAAACATCTGCAAAGTTTAATGACTGAAACATCTGCAAAGTTAAATCACTAAAACACCTGTGAAGTTAAATGACTGAAACATCTGCAAAGTTAAAAAACGGAAACATCTGCAAAACTAGACTAAAACATCTGGAAAGCTAAGTGACTGAAACATCTGCAAACCTAAATTACTAAAACATATGCAAAGCTAAATATCTGAAACAACTGAAAAGCTAAATGACTGAAACATCTGTAAAATTAAATGACTGAAAAATATGCAAGGTTAAATGAATGAAACATCTGCAAAGTTAAAAAACTGAAACATCTGCAAAGCTAAATGACTGAAACATCTGAAAAGTTAAAAGACTGAAAAATCTGGAAATTTAAATGACTGAAACATCTCCAAAAGTTAAATGAATAAAACGTCTGCAAAGCTAAATGACAAAAACATCTGGAAAGCTGAGTTACTGATACAACTGCAAAGCCAAATGACTAAAGCATCTGGAAAGCTAAGTGACTGAAACATCTGCAGAGTTAAAAGACTGAAAGATCTGCAAAGCTAAATTACTAAAACACATGCAAATAACTGAAACATCTGCAAAGCTAAGTGACTGAAATATCTGCAAAAGTTAAGACTGAAACATCTGCAAAACTAAATAACTGAAACATTTGATAAGTTAATTGACTAAAGCATCTGCAAAGTTAAATGACTGAAAGATCTGCAAGGTTAAATGAATAAAACATCTGCAAAGTTAAAAAACTGAAAGATCTGCAAAGCTAAATAACTGAAACATCTGCAAAGTTAAAAAAATGAAAAATCTTAAAGATAATTGACGGAAACATAGCAAATTTAAAAGACTAAAACATCTGGAAAGCTAAGTGACTGAAATATGTGCAAAGCTAAATGACTGAAACATCTACAAAGTTAAATGAAAGAAACATCTGCAAAGTTAAATGACTGAAACATCTACAAAGTTAAATTAATGAAACATCTGCAAAGTTAAATGACTGAAACATCTGCAAAGTTAAATGAATGAAACATCTGCAAAGCTAAATGACTGAAACATCAGCAAAGTTAAATGAAAGAAACATCAGCAAAGTTAAATGACTGAATCATCTGCAAATTTAAATGACTGAAACATCTGCAAAGTAAAATGACTGAAACATTTGCATAGTTAAATGAATGAAACATCTGCAAAGTTAAAAAACTGAAACTTCTGCAACGTTAAATGACTGAAACATCTGCAACGTTAAATGACTGAAGCATCTGCAAAGTTAAATGAATGAATTATCTGCAAAGTTAAATGACTGAAACATCTGCAAGGTCAAATGACTGAAACAATTGCAAAGCTGAATGACTGAAACATCTGCAAAGTTAAATGACTGAAACATCTGCAAAATTAAAAAAAATGAAAAAACAAAGTTACATGGCTGAAACATATGCAAATTTAAAAGACTAAAACATCTGGAAAGCAAAGTGACTGAAACATCTGCAAAGCTAAATGACTGTAACATGTGCAAAGTTAAATGAAAGAAACATCTGCAAAGTTAAATGACTGAAACATCTGCAAAGTTAAATTAATGAAACATCTGCAAAGTTAAATGACTGAAAAATCTGTAAAGTTAAATGAATGAAACATCTTCAAAGTTAAATGACTAAAACATCTGGAAAGCTAAGTGACTGAAACATAATAGCTAAATGACTAAAACATCTGGAAAGCTAAGTGACTGAAACATCTGCAAATTTAAATGACTGAAATATCTACAAAGTTAAATGACTGAAACGTCTGCAAAGTTAAAATACTGAAACATCTATGAAACTAAATAACTGATACATCTGCAAAGCTGAATGACTGAAACATCTGCAAAGTTAAATGACTGAAACATCTGCAAAGTTAAATGAAAAAACATCTGCAAAGTTAAATGACTGAAACATCTGCAAAATCAAATGACTCAAACATCTGCAAACCTAAATGACTGAAACATCTGCAAAGCTAAATGAATAAAACATCTGGAAAGCTGAGTTACTGATACACCTGCAAAGCCAAATGACTAAAACATCTGGAAAGCTAAGTGACTGAAAAATCTGCAAATTTAAATGACTGAAATATCTATAAAGTTAAATGACTGAAACATCTGCAAAACTAAGTAATTGAAACATCTGAAAAGTTAAATGACTGAAACATCATCAAAGTTAAATGACCGAAACATATGCATAGTTAAATGAATGAAACATCTGCAAAGTTAAAAAACTGAAACATCTGCAAAGCTAAATGACTGAAACATCTGCAAAATTAAATGACTGAAACATCTGCAAAGTTAAGAAACTGAAACATCTGCAAAGCTAAATGACTGAAACATGTGCAAAGTTAAATGACTGAAACATCTGCAAAGTCAAATTAATGAAACATATGCAAAGTTAAAAACTGAAACATCTGCAAAACTAAATGACTAAAACATCTGGAAAGCTAAGTGACTGAAACATCTGCAAAGTTAAAAGTTTGAAACATCTGCAAAGTTAAAAGACTGAAACATCTGGAAAGCTGAGACTGAAACATCTGCAAATTTAAAAAAACTGAACATCTACAAAGTTAAATGACTGAAACATCTGCAACTATAAATGACTGAAACATCTGCAAAGTTAAATGACTAAAACATCTGCAAAGTTAAATCACTAAAACATCTGTGAAGCTAAATGACTGAAACAGCTGCAAAGCTGCACTTCTGATGATGATGCAACATTTCCGAGTGTGAGGAGGAGTACAGAGAATAGAAATGTTGTGGCTCTGTGTGTATTTGCGCTCATTTTAAAATCTTTTGGGATTCAATCATACCAGCTGTTGCTTGATTTGTAAATCTACACAGTTTAGATGGTTGCAGGTGCAAATCCCCTGTTAGAAAATCTAAATTTGAAATGAGAGTTTCTACCATTCTGAATCACGACATCAAGGTGGCTGCCACAGCTAACGAAACTTAGCCAGCACAGACATGTCTATAACGCTGTCATTTCTACAGATACTGAGCTTAAATTTGGGGAGTGGTGGCGCAGTGGTTAGACGGTGGGCTTGTGATCGGAAGATCGCCGGTTCAAACCCCGGTACCGACAAC
>JARVGQ010000390.1:682185-693017 GCA_031762355.1 Hypsolebias martinsi | reverse complement strand
GAAATGAGTTTCCTCTGCAGGGTAGCTGGACTCTCCCTCAGAGACAGGCTGAGAAGTTCAGTTATCAGGAGAGACTCCAAGTAGAACCACTGCTCCTCCACATTGACAGGAGCCAGTTGATGTGGTTCAGGTGTCTGGTAAGGATACCCCCTGGATGACTCCCTAGGGAGGTGCTTCAGGCATGTCCGACTGGGAGGAGGCCCCAGAGAAGACCCAGGACATGCTGGAGAGACGTCTCTCTGTTGGTCTGGGAACTCCTTGGAGTCCTCCCAGAAGATCTGGAAGAGCTGGTTGTGGATAGAGATGTCTGGATCTCCCTGCTCAAGATGCTGCCCCCGAGGCCTGAGTCAGAGTCAGAGAGTCTTTATTGTCATTTGCACCACATGTGGCACATGTGATGAAACGAAATTGTGTACACAGGTCCAGAACTAGAGGAAGATGATGGGTGAATGGATGGGTGGATGGACAGATGGATGGAGTGATGGATTGATGGATGGATGATGGAATTATGGATGGATGGATGGATGGCTGGATGGATGGATGAAGTGATGGATGGATTCATGGACTTATGGATGGATAGAATGATGGATGAATGGATGGATGGTTGGAGTGATGGATGGAGTGATGGAGTGATGGGTGAATGGACGCCATGATTTTGTGATTTGAATCAGGGTCCTGTTGGACCCAAACATGTCCAAGTTTCAACCATCCAGCTGTTGATTTCAGAATCAGAATAAGCTTTATTGTCATTGCACCGAGGTGCAGCGAGAACATGTACGTACAGTCGTCCGAAAGATGGACGGAGTGCACGAAGCTGCAGCTACAATAAGCGCGGCCTTCTTATCCTTTTTCAGAATAATGATCTTAGATATGAAAAGGGGAAGAACCATGAGGGTAGATAGTGGTATCACAAAAAAGATCTTTCACATCTTGTCTATCAGGACACGATTTGAGACATCAAAAAACTCTACCAGCAGCACAATTAAACACAGATTACATATGCATTTGAGGTCGAGGTGGTGAGATTTGTCCATGAGCCTTTCAGATCAGCCAAAGTTCTGTTGTTGTTTCCAGCCAGCAGTTCTGATAAGCTTACACATAAAGTTCTTTGGCGGTGGGGGGGGGAATAGATGAAGATTGTATCCTTGGTTACGCATGTCCCAGGAGAAATTTGATAGTAAGCCCATTCCAAGGCTGGCGGGAAGTCAGATTCAGATAAGCATGATTGTTGATTTTTCTCAAGCAGACAGGTTTTTTTTCCTTCAGCCTTGAAGTCCATCTGGATGATCTGATTCCAAAAGAGGCCTAATTGGTGTAATACATTCCACTGATCCATGCTGAGTCTTCTGCAAGGTCGTATCCACCACGCTGACGAGTCCCAGCCGCAGGTGGCCTGCGATTCACAGAAATCGCCTCCACCTTATGGTTTAGCTCATAATGCTGATTTTAACAAAGTCACGGCACGGCTCAAACCTTCACACTGGCCCGGAAGCTGGGACCATAAATCCAATTATGTATACGGCTTCAACATCCTCCACCGAAAGGACTGAGATACACATCACCTTGCAATCTCCCCAGGAAACCATGACGTATCCACCAGAGTGCGTCTGCGATGGGCAAGCTGGTTCCCCCAGACCTTGCTGTTTTGTTGAAAAAAAATCTTGTCAATAGTTGATCGTCCATGATACCAGATCCATAAAGTTCCAGTCTTTAGTGCCAGTTTTCAGTTCCAGTCTTTAGTTCCAATCTTTAGTTCTAGTCTTTTGTTGTACTCCTTAGTTTAAATCTTTAGTTCCAGTCTTTAGATGCAGTCTTTAGTTCCAATCTCTAGTTCTAGCTTTTAGATCTAGTTTTTAGTTCCAGTCTTATGTTCCATTTTTCAGTTCCAGTCTTTAGTTCCAGTATTTAATTCTAATCTTTAATTCTAATTTTTAGTTCCAGTTTTTAGTTTTTGTCTTTTGTTCCAGTCTTTAGTTCTAGTCTTTAATTCCAATCTTTCTTTCTACTCTTTAGTTGCAGTCTGTAGTTCCACTCTTTAGTTCCTGTCTTTAGTTCTAGACTTTAGTTGCAGTATTTATTTCCTGTCTTTAGTTCTTGACTGTAGTTGCAGTCTTAAGTTCCAGTTTATAGTGCCCATTTTTAGTTCCAGTCTTTAGTTCCAATCTTTAGTCTAGCCTTTTGTTCTAGTCTTTAGTTGATGTCTTTAGTTCCAGTCTGTAGATGCAGTCTTTACTTCCAATCTCTAGTTCTAGTATTTAGTTATAGTCTTTAGTTGCTGTCTTTAGATCTAGTCTTTAGTTTCAGTGTTTAGTTCAAATCTTTAGTTCTAGTCTTTAGTTCCAGTATTTAGTTCCAGTCTTTAGTTGTGTTCTTTAGTTCTAGTCTTTAGTTTCAGTCTTTAGTTCCAGTCTCTAGTTCCAGTCTCTTAGTTCTAGTCTTTTGTTCTAGTTTTTAGTTCCAGTCTTTTGTTCCATTTTTTAGTTCTACTCTTTAATTCCAATTTTTAGTCCTTCGTTAAAATCAGCAGATTTACAAGTTGTGGTTTTAATTCCAGTACATCTATTTAGTTCTCGTCTTTATTTTTAGTGTTTATTTCTAGTCTTTAGTTCTAGTCTGTGGTTGCAATCTTTAGTTCCAGCATTTAGTTGCAGTCTTTGTTTGCAGTGATTAGTTTTAGTCTTTTGTTCTAGTCTTTAGTTCCAGTCTTTTGTTCTAGTCATTATTTGCCATCTGTAGGTCCACTCTTTATTTCCAGTCATTATTTCCAGTCTTTAGTTCTAGTCTTTTGTTGCAGTATTTATTTCCAGTCTTTACTTCTTGTCTTTAGTTGCAGTCTTTATTTGCAGATTTAGTCTTTTGTTCTAGTCTTTAGTTCCAGTCTTTTGTTCTAGTCATTTTTTGCCATCTATAGTTCCACTCTTTATTTTCAGTTATTTCCAGTCTTTAGTTCCAGTCTTTAGTTCTAGTCTTTACTTCAAATCTTTAGTTCTTGTCTTTAGTTCCAGTCTTTTGTTGCTGTCTTTAGTTCTAGTCTTTTGTTCTAGTTTTAGTTCCAGTCTTTAGTTCTAGTCTTTTGTTCCATTCTTTAGTTCCAGTCTTTAGTTCCAGTATTTAGATCTAGTCTTTAGTTCAAATTTTTAGTTCTAGTCTTTAGTTGTGGTTTTTAATTCCAATATTTAGTTTTCTTCTTTATTTTTAGTGTTTATTTCTTGTGTTTATTTCTAGTCTTTATTTGCAGTCTTTAGTTTTAGTCTTTTGTTCTAGTCTTCAGTTGCCATTTGTAGGTCCACTCGTTATTTCCAGTCGTTAGTTCTAGTCTTTAGTTCTAGTCTTTAGTTGCAGTATTTATTTCCAGTCTTTATTTCTTGTTTTTAGTTGCAGTTTTATGTTCCAGTCTTTAGTGCCAGTTTTCAGTTCCAGTCTATATTTCCAAACTTTAGTTCTAGGCTTTTGTTCTACTCCTTAGTTTAAATCTTTAGTTCCAGTCTTTAGATGCAGTCTTTAGTTCCAAGCTCTAGTTCTAGCTTTTAGTTCCTGTTTTTAGTTCCAGTCTTATGTTCCATTTTTTAGTTCCAGTCTTTAGTTCCAGTATTTAATTCTAATCTTTAGTTCCAGTCTTTAGCTATAGTCTTTAGTTTTTGTCTTTTGTTCCAGTCTTTAGTTCTAGTCTTTAATTCCAATCTTTCTTTCTAATCTTTAGTTGCAGTCTGTAGTTCCACTCTTTAGTTCCAGTCTTTATTTCCAGTTGTTAGTTCCTGTCTTTAGTTCTAGACTTTAGTTGCAGTATTTATTTCCTGTCTTTAGTTCTTGACTTCAGTTGCAGTCTTAAGTTACAGTTTATAGTGCCCATTTTTAGTTCCAGTCTTTAGTTCCAATCTTTAGTCTAGCCTTTTGTTCTAGTCTTTAGTTCCAGTCTGTAGATGCAGTCTTTACTTCCAATCTCTAGTTCTAGTATTTAGTTATAGTCTTTAGTTGCTGTCTTTAGATCTAGTCTTTAGTTTCAGTGTTTAGTTCAAATCTTTAGTTCTAGTCTTTAGTTCCAGTATTTAGTTCCAGTCTTTAGTTGTGTTCTTTAGTTCTAGTCTTTAGTTTCAGTCTTTAGTTCCAGTCTCTAGTTCCAGTCTCTTAGTTCTAGTCTTTTGTTCTAGTTTTTAGTTCCAGTCTTTTGTTCCATTTTTTAGTTCTACTCTTTAATTCCAATTTTTAGTCCTTCGTTAAAATCAGCAGATTTACAAGTTGTGGTTTTAATTCCAGTACATCTATTTAGTTCTCGTCTTTATTTTTAGTGTTTATTTCTAGTCTTTAGTTCTAGTCTGTGGTTGCAATCTTTAGTTCCAGCATTTAGTTGCAGTCTTTGTTTGCAGTTATTAGTTTTAGTCTTTTCTTCTAGTCATTATTTGCCATCTGTAGGTCCACACTCTTTATTTCCAGTCATTATTTCCAGTCATTAGTTCTAGTCTTTAGTTGCAGTATTTATTTCCAGTCTTTACTTCTTGTCTTTAGTTGCAGTCTTTATTTGCACTTTTAGTCTTTTGTTCTAGTCTTTAGTTCCAGTCTTTTGTTCTAGTCATTTTTGCCATCTATAGTTCCACTCTTTATTTCCAGTTGTTATTTCCAGTCTTTAGTTCCAGTCTTTAGTTGCAGTATTTATTTCCAGTCTTTTGTTCTTGTCTTTAGTTGCAGTCTTATGTTCCAGTCTTTAGTGCCAGTTTTCAGTTCGTCTTTAGTTCCAATCTTTAGTTCTAGTCTTTTGTTCTAGTCCTTAGTTTATGTCTTTAGTTCCAGTCTTTAGATGCAGTCTTTAGTTCCAATCTCTAGTTCTTTTTTTTTTCATTCATTCAACCTTTATTTAGGCAGGTTAATCTCATTCTAGCATTTAGTTATAATCTTTAGATGCTGTCTTTAGTTCCAGTGTTTGGTTCCAGTCTTTAGTTCTATTCTTTAGGTCTTGTCTTTAGTTCTAATTTTTTGTTCCAGTTTTTAGTTTTAGCTTTTAGGTCTTGTCTTTTGTTCCAGTCCTTAGTTCGAGTTTTTAATTCCAGTCTTTAGTTCTAAACTTTAGTTCCAGTCTTTATTTCCAGTCATTAGCTCCTTTCTTTAGTTCTAGTCTTTAGTTCAAATCTTTGGGTCCAGTCTTTAGTTCTAGTCTTGAGTTCCAGTCTTTACTTCCAGTCTTTAGTTCCTGTCTTTGGTTTTTATTTCTAGTCTTTATTTCCAGTCTTTACGTCTAGTCTTTAGTTCTAGTCTTTAGTTGCAGTATTTATTTCCACTCTTTATTTCTTGTTTTTATTTATTTTTTTTTTTTATTTTTTATTTTTTTTCTTGTTTTTAGTTGCAGTTTTATGTTCCAGTCTTTAGTGCCAGTTTTCAGTTCCAGTCTTTATTTCCAATCTTTAGTTCTAGTCTTTTGTTCTAGTCCTTAGTTTATGTATTTAGTTCCAGTCTTTAGTTGTATCACTAGTCTTTAGTTCTAATTTTTAGTTCTAGTCTTTAGTTCTCATCTTTAGTTCTATTATTTTGTTCCAGTCTTTAATTCCAATCTTTTGTTCTAGTATTTAGTTGCAGTCCGTAGTTCCAGTCTTAAGTTCCAGTCTTTATTTCAAGTTGTTGGCTCCTATCTTCAGTTCTAGTCTTTAGTTCCAATCTTTAGTTCCTGTCTTTAGTTGTGGTCTTTAATTCCAGTATTTAGTTCTCTTCTTTATTTTTAGTGTTTATTTCTAGTCTTTAGTTCCAGCCTTTAGTTGTAGTCTTTATTTGCAGTTTTAGTCTTTTGTTCTAGTCTTTAGTTCCAGTCTTTTGTTCTAGTCATAAGTTGCCATCTGTAGTTCCACTCTATTTCCAGTTGTTATTTCCAGTCTGTAGTTCTAGTCTTTAGTTGCAGTATTTATTTCCAGTCTTTAGTTCTTGTTTTTAGTTGCAGTCTTATGTTCCAGTCTTTAGTGCCAGTTTTCAGTACCAGTTTTTTAGTTCCAATCTTTAGTTCTAGTCTTTTGTTCTAGTCCTTAGTTTATAACTTTAGTTCCAGTCTTTAGATGCAGTCTTTAGTTCAAATCTCTATTTCTAGTATTTAGTTATAGTCTTTAGATGCTGTCTTTAGTTCTAGTTTTTAGTTCCAGTGTTTAGTTCTAGTCTTTACTTCCAGTCTTTAGTTCTAGTTTTTAGTTCCAGTCTTTGGTTCTGGTCTTTAGTTCCATTCTTTAGTTCTAGTCTTTAATTCTAGTCTTTAGTTCCAGTCTTTACTTCCATTGTTTAGTTTTCGTCTTTAGATATCTTCTTTTGTTCCAGTCTTTAGTTCTAGTCTTTAATTCCAGTTTTTAGTTGCAGTCTGTAGTTGCAGTCTTTAGTTCGTCTTTAGTTGCTGTCTTTACTTCTAAGCTTTAGTTCCAGTCTTTAGTTCCAGTCTTTAGCTCTAGTCTTTAGTTCTAGTCTTTAGTTCTAGATTTTAGTTCTTGTCTTTAGTTCTTGTCTTTAGTTCTTGTCTTTAGTTCCAGTTTTTAGTTCTAGTTTTTTTTTTCTAGTCATTAGTTGCCATCTGTAGTTCCAGTCTTTATTTCTCGTGTTTATTTATTGTCTTTAGTTGTAGTCTTTTGTTTCAGTCTTTTGTTCCAGTCTTTATTTGCAGTATTTAGTTCCAGTCTTTAGTTCCAGTCTTTAGTTCTAGTTCTTTTTTCCAATCATTAGTTGCCATCTGTAGTTCCAGTCTTTATTTCTTGTTTATTTCTTGTCTTTAGTTGGAATCTGTTGTTCCAGCCTTTAGTTGCAGTCTTCATTTGAAGTATTTAGTTGTAGTCTTTTTCAAGTCTGTAGTTCCAGTCTTGTGTTCTAGTTATTAGTTGCCATCTGTTGTTCCAGTCTTTATTTCCAGTTGTTATTTCTAGTCATTAGTTGCAGTATTTATTTCCAGTCTTTAGTTCTTGTCTTCAATTGCAGTCTTAAGTTCCAGTCTTTAGTGCCCCTTTTTAGTTCCAGTCTTTAGTTCCCATCTTTAGTTCCAGTCTTTAGTTCCACTCTTTAGATACAGTCTTTAGGTCCTGTCTCTATTTCTACTACAGTACTTAGTTCTTGTCTTTAGATGCTGTCTTTAGTTCTTATCTTTAGTTCCAGTCTTTTGTTCCATTCTTTAGTTCAAGTTTTTATTTCTAGTCTTTGGTTCTGGTCTTTAGTTCCATTCTTTAGTTCTAGTCTTAAGTTCTAGTCTTTAGTTCCAGTCTTTTGTTGCGGTCTTTAGTTCTAGTCTTTAGTTCCAGTCATTGTTTCCAGTCTTTATTTCTAGTCTTTAGTTGTAGTTTTTAGTTCCAGTCTTTTGTTCTAGTCATTAGTTTCCATCTGTAGTTCTAGTCTTTATTTCTATTAATTTCTAGTCTTTAGTTGCAGTATTTATTTCCAGTCTTTAGTTCTAGTCTTTTGTTGCAGTCTTTAGTTCCAGCCTTTAGTTGCAGTTTTTATTTGCAGTATGTAGTTGTAGTCTTTTTTTCTAGTTTGTAGTTCCAGTCTTTTGTTCTAGTCATTAGTTACCATCTGTATTTACTTCCAGTCTTCATTTCCAGTCATTATTTCCAGTCTTTAGTTCTTGTCTTTAGTTCCAGTCTTTAATTCCAATCTTTAGTTCTAGTCTTTTGTTCTAGTCCTTAGTTGATGTCTTTAGTTCCAGTTTTTAGATGCAGTCTTTGGTTCAAATCTCTATTTCTAATATTTAGTTCTAGTCTTTGGATGCTGTCTTTAGTTCTAGTCTTTAGTTCCAGTGTTTAGGTCAAATCTTTAGTTCTAGTCTTTACTTCCAGTCTTTAGTTCCAGTCTTTAGTTCTAGTTTTTAGTTCCAGTACATGGTTCCAGTCTTTAGTTCCATTCTTTAGTTCTAGTCTTTAGTTCTGTTGTTTAGTTCTAGTCTTTAATTCCAGTCTTTATTTGCAGTCTGTAGTTCCAGTCTTTAGTTTGTCTTTAGTTGCTGTCTTTACTTCTAATCTTTAGTTCCAGTCTTTAGCTCCAGTCTTTAGTTCTAGTTTTTAGTTCCAGTCTTTATTTCCAGTCTTTAGTTCCAGTTTTTTGTTCTATTCATTAGTTGCCATCTGTAGTTCCAGTTTTTATTTCTCCTGTTTATTTCTTGTCTTTAGTTGTAGACTTTTGTTGCAGTCTTTTGTTCCAGCCTTTATTTGCAGTCTTTATTTGCAGTATTTAATTGTAGTCTTTTGTTCTAGTCATTAGTTGCCATCTGTTGTTCCAGTCTTTATTTCCAGTTGTTATTTCCAGTCTTTAGTTCTAGTCTTTAGTTGCAGTATTTATTTCCAGTCTTTAGTTCTTGTCTTTAGTTACAGTCTTAGGTTCCAGTCTTTAGTGCCCGTTTTTAGTTCCAGTCTTTAGTTCCAATCTTTAGATCTAGTCTTTTGTTCTAGTCCTTAGTTGATGTCTTTAGTTCCAGTCTTAAGATACAGTATTTAGTTCCTGTCTCTATTTCTAGTATTTAGTTCTAGTCTTTAGATGCTTTCTTTAGTTCTAGTCTTTAGTTCTAGTCTTTAGTTCTAGTTTTTAGTTCTAGTTTTTAGTTCTAGTCTTTAGTTCCAGTCTTTAGTTCCAGTCTTTAGTTCCAGTTTTTTGTTCTAGTCATTAGTTGCCATCTGTAGTTCCCGTCTTTATTTCTCATGTTTATTTCTTGTCTTTAGTTATAGTCTTTTGTTGCAGTCTTTTGTTCCAGCCTTTATTTGCAGTCTTTATTTGCATTATTTAGTTGTAGTCTTTTGTTCTAGTCATTAGTTGCCATCTTTTGTTCCAGACTTTATTTCCAGTTTTTATTTCCAGTATTTAGTTCTAGTCTTTAGTTCTTGTCTTTAGTTCCAGTCTTTAGTGCCCGTTTTTAGTTCCAGTCTTTAGTTCCAATCTTTAGTTCTAGTCTTTTGTTCTATTCCTTAGTTAATGTCTTTAGTTCCAGTCTTAAGCTACAGTCTTTAGTTCCAATCTCTATTTCTAGTATTTAGTTCTAGTCTTTAGATGCTGTCTTTAGTTCTAGTCTTTAGTTCCAGTCTTTAGTTCTAGTTCATTGTTCCAGTCTTTTGTTCCATTCTTTAGTTCAGTCTTTAGTTCTAGTCTTTGGTTCTGGTCTTAAGTTCCATTCTTTAGTTCTAGTCTTTAGTTCTAGTCTTTAGTTCCAGTCTTTTGTTGTTGTCTTTAGTTATAGTCATTAGTTCCAGTCTTTAGTTCCAGTCTTTTGCTCCCGTCTTTAATTCTAGTCTTTAGTTGAAGTTTTTAGTCCCAGTCCTTAGTTCTAATCTTTATTTCCAGTCTTTAGTTCCAGTCTTTTGTTCTAGTCATTAATTGCCATCTGTAGTTCTAGCCTTTATTTCTGTTTTATTCTAGTCTTTAGTTGCAGTATTTATTTCCAGTCTTTAGTTCCAGCCTTTAGTTGCAGTTTTATTTGCAGTATGTAGCTGTAGTCTTTTGTTCTAGTCTGTAGTTCCAGTCTTTTGTTCTAGTCATTAGTTGCCTCTGTAGTTCCAGTCTTTAGTTCCAGTCTTTATTTTTCCAGTTGTTATTTCCAGTCTTTAGTTCTAGTCTTTAGTTGCAGTATTTATTTACAGTCTTTAGTTTTTGTCTTAAGTTGCAGTCTGAAGTTCCTCTTTAGTTCCCGTTTTTAGTTCCAGTCTTTAATTCCAATCGTTAGTTCTAGTCTTTTGTTCTAGTCCTTAGTTAATGTGTTTAGTTCCAGTCTTTAGATGCAGTCTTTAGTTCAAATCTCTATTTCTAGTGTTTAATTCTAGTCTTTAGATGCTGTCTGTAGTTCTAGTCTTTTGTTCCAGTGTTTAGTTCAAATCTTTAGTTCTAGTCTTTAGTTCCAGTATTTAGTTCCAGTCTTTAGTTGCGTTCTTTAGTTGCGTTCTTTAGTTCCAGCCTTCAGTTCCAGTCTTTAGTTCTAGTTTTTAGTTCCAGTCTTTGGTTCCGGTCTTTAGTTCCATTCTTTAGTTCTAGCCTTTAGTTCTACTCTTTAGTGCCAGTCTTTAGTTCCTTTGTTTAGTTCTAGTCTTTAGTTTTCTTCTTTTGTTCCAGTCTTTAGTTCTAGTCTTTAATTCCAGTCTTTAGTTGCAGTCTGTAGTTCCAGTCTTTATTTCCAGTCATTAGTTCCTGTTTTTAGTTCTTGTCTTTAGTTCCAATCTTTAGTTCTTGTCTTTAATTCCAGTATTTAGTTCTCTTCTTTATTTCTAGTGTTTATTTATAGTCTTTACTTCCAGTCTTTTGTTGCAGTCTTTAGTTCCAGTATTTAGTTCCATTCTTATTTTCCATTCTTTAGTTCAAGTCTTAGTTCTAGTCTTTGGTTCCGGTCATTAGTTCCATTCTTTAGTTACAGTCTTTAGTTCTAGTCTTTAGGTCCAGTCTTTTGTTCTAGTCTTTAGTTCTAATCTTTGGTTCCGTTCTTTAATTTCATTCGTTAGTTACAGTCTTTAGTTCTAGTCTTTAGTTCCAGTCTTTCGTTCCGGTCTTTAGTTCTAGACTTTAATTCCATTCTTTAGTTCCAATATTTAGTTCTAGTCTTTAGTTGCAGTCTTTAATTCCAGTATTTAGTTCTCTTCTCTCCAGATCGATAGGCGGATAGGTGCAGCGTCGGCAGTGGAGCGGGCGCTGTACCGTTCTTTCGTGGTGAAGAGAGAGCTGAGTCAAAAGGCCACACTCTCAATTTACCGATGGATCTACATTCAGAGTCAGAGTCAGAGAGTCTTTATCGTCATTTGTACCACATGTGGTACATGTGATGAAACGAAATTATGTACAAAGGGTCCCAGTTACATCCAACAATAAAATGCAAAAGAAAACATTACTAAGATCTAAGATGTGAACTAAGAAAAACA
>JARVGQ010000382.1:1460-13549 GCA_031762355.1 Hypsolebias martinsi | reverse complement strand
TTTTGAATGTCCAGAGGACCAGACTTAGCTTTTTTAGATTTTTCTACCTGGATTATTGAGCATGCATCAGGGTTTCCGTCTAATTGTTTAAAGACTACCATTAAACCATATACAGTACTTGGATTGTAGGTTGATAAATCCATCCATTATCTTTACTCACTTCGTACTTTTCGAGTCACGGGGGGTAACTGGTGTCCATGTCCAGCTATCCTGGACATGTCTCCAGTCCATCACATGGAGACAAACGAGACAAACAACCTTTCACTTTCACCTAGGGACAATTTAGAGTTACCAATCAGTCTGACATGTTTAGTTTTAGGTCTGTGGGAGGAAACTGGTGTACCCGGAGAAAACCTACGTAGCACGGCGAGAACATGCAAACGCCACCCAGAATGGTCCCTGGCTGGGATTTGATCTGGCAACCTTGTCATTGAGAGGCAACAGCTCTACCAACTACATTGTTGATAAATGTACACTGCAAATAGAAAATACTTTCTTATGCTTTTATTGCTGTCACAAATCATTTAAAGACATATATTTTGTTCTTTTTATACAAAATAATAAAAAAAAAAACTTCAGTGTGAAAATGAAAACTGATTTATACAAAGTAATGCCAATAAAATAAGGTTCAAGGTGATTTTATTGTCATTCGCATCACATGTGGTACATGAGGTGGAACAAAATTGTGTACACAAGATCCCAGTTACACACAATAGCAAAAATATCCACCCAGCCATCCATTATCTTTACCGGTTTCTTCCTTTTCGAGTCACTGGGGTCATGATCTCGTACTTTCAGTCACTACCCAGAGTTTGTGACCATAGTTGAAGGTAGCAACATAGACTGACCTGTGATTGGAGTGCTTTGCCTTTCAGCTCATTTTCCAGCAAGACAATGACCCAAAGCATACAGCGACAACTACACAAATGAAGCATACAGCGACAACTACACAAATGAAGCATACAGCGACAACTACACAAATGGTTTAAAGACCACAAAGTACGGCAAATGTTCTGAATGGTTGAGTGAAAACCCAGACCTAAATGCAGTTGCTGTTAGTGTCCGCTCCCCATGTAACCTGACTGTTTGAGCAGCTCCACACAGACTCATTGCTGTGATGTCAGCCACAGGTATTTGTATTAAATGCTGATGTTAAGGGGTGAACATTTATGCAATCACCTATTGAAAATGACTTGTTTTTATTTATTTATTTTTGTTTAAAAGGTAAATTTATACTGGCCAAGATTGATTTATGACAGCAATAAAAACTGAAAATAAACCAAGGAATACTTTTACATTCACACTGTATTTATTTATAACAAGTAAAGTTTACTTTCCTACTGAAACTTTTGGGAGCGGTGGCACAGAGGTTGGAGAAGACGAGCCTGTGATTGAGAGATCGCTGGTTCATAACTCTTGGTCATAACATCAAATTTTGGCTTGGACAGGAGAAGAACTCACATCTGCATCCACACTTGTTTGCCCCACTGTGGGCTCTTGAGCACTGCCCTTAGCCTCCCCCCAACCCCCATCCCAGCTGCTCCCCAGGCACCTTAAGTTATAGCCCTGCGCTCCATACATGTGGGCTGTGGTGGCTCGGCGATGGGTGGTTGCATCAGGAAGGACATCTGGTATAAATACAGTTGATAAATCTTCATAGATCACTCGCTGTGACGACCCCTGAAGAAGGGAGCAGCCGATAACAAACAAGGGATAACTTTTAGTTTGTGCCAAATCTGGTGACTGATGTGTAATGGGACACTCATGTTGCAAGACGGGACAAGATGGGGTCCTAAGTCCACAAGAACGAGGGCCCTGTCACCTTTGAACTCAGGAGGGTCCAACCTATTTTTACATGGGGCCCAGGGTAAAACCCTGACCAAGGTTTTCAGTATTTTCTTTAAAAATGAAAACAGTTGCCATGTTTTTCAGATTTATCATGTGTCGACATATTCTTACAAAAATATTCAATTAACTTTTCTAAATTTATCTTTTCCATTAGCTAAACAGTTTACTTGTATTTTTAATTTTAGGCTTATATTATTTTCCATAGTCTTCCTTTCAAATCATAATTTTTATTTATTTATTTTTGCTTATTTCTGATGAGAACATTTCACCTTCAAATTAAAGCAACAAACCAAAAGAGAGAATCAAGGTAAATTTAGTTTGAGAGTCTGAGTTGTGGAAACGCTCAGGACATTAAAACCTCTGTTTTATTATTTTTATCAAATCTTTTCCCACTGATGAAGGAAGATGATTCAACAGCTTGTGTGAAGGGGGTCCTCATTCAGTGCAGTCTGGTTCACCTTCACTTCAAACTTTGATACACTCAGTTCAGAAAACATTTTAAAATTTGAGCAGCGCAGGGAAACAGCTTGAAACTCGGGGTGGGGGGTCAAGAAGCCTTTAAAATGTTTAAATATTAGGTAATTTTGTTTTGCAAGGTCAAAATCACATTCTGTTTTGTAATCCTATGATTTTCAGGGTTTTTCCTGCTCTTCTGAACATGGAGTGGAGGTGGGGGGTGATGGCTGTGGTGTCTCTTCCAGAATTGGTCATAAGTTTAAAACATACAGAAGATTCTTTTTTATGACACGCCATGACCTTCACTGAGAGATGGATGTTCTGTTGGATAATCCTGGGGAGACACTCGTCATCAGTAATATAAAAGATTGTTGTTTATGAGGCTGGAAAATCAAGAATCACTGCTTACGTTTTTCACTCTCAAGGCCTGCAATGGGGTAAATCCACCTTTGTCATCAGGTCTGAAAGGGCTGATTTGTGATGGAGTTTTGCCTTCCTTTGTTTCATCATTACATCCTCCAGTTGCAGACAGTCTTGATGTGTCTCAGCTGGCAGCGGCGTCATACCCTCTACTTCTAAATGTTACTTTTACTCCCTGAAAACTGCATGGCATCCAAACGTGCCGCCATGTTCCACCTTGAAGTAGTTCCTCAGTTGGGAAGTGATGTCTACTGTTTTCACATCACAAGTTGGAAACTCCCAGTTTAACTTCCTCCTTTTTCACTGGTTTTATGTCTGTGTGAAGGTTTAAGTTGGTGGATTAATTTGTTTTCAATATTCAGTGAAAATTCATTAAAATGTAGTCAGACTGCTTTTTTGTCTTTGTACTCTGTTTTAAGGAGAGGTTATGTTATTATTATTATTATTATTATTATTATCATTATTGACCATTCCTCTTCCCATACAAATGTGAATTTTTAATTCTGAGACATCAAAGATCTTGCAAAGTAAAAATTAAGCTGTTTTGTGTTAATGTTTACAGGTAACACAAGCTACAAACCAGATTGTGATGAACTGTGCTGACATGGACATCATCACAGCTTCCTTTGCACCACATGGAGGAGATGGTGAGGATTATTTGACACCCCGCACCCCCCCCCCACACACACACACGCACATGGTGTCACCGTCATGACTAAATATCTGTGGCTACCTATTTTCACCTCTGTTCATGTGTTTTAAATCCATAATGGTGTCATGTTTCAAAGCACTCAGTTGTCTCTCTTCCTCCCTGATGTCTGCCTTTGCAGAAATAAACGCTACTGGATTCAACTATCAAAATGAGGACGAGAAAGTCACCCTGTCCTTTCCAAGTGCTCTACAGAAAGGTACGCAGGGACTTCACTTGTCCCTGCTTTTAAAACAGCAGAATAGCATTATTGTAGCTGAACAATGGTTTAATTTTCCACGTGGTCGTTATCTGCGTGCCTCTCCAGGCTGCGGCATGTTGAAGATCGACTTTGTTGGGGAGCTGAACGACAAAATGAAAGGATTCTATAGAAGTAAATATACAACTCCTGCAGGAGAGGTTCGCTTTGCTGCTGTCACACAGTTCGAGGTGAGTGATGGGGTGTGCTGGTCCACCTTAATTTGACCTTCATAATGGTCTTCAAGATCAAACAATGTATTCCATTTTGTTTTAATGTGTGCTACTGTTTTTAATCCCTTACGTTGACATTTTTTAAAATTCCAAAGTCAAACCAGGTTAGTCTTTTGAGGCCTTGAACTTTCATTAAGAAGTTTGTCTGCAGGACTTAAATTGTTTGTTTGGTTACAATAACACTGACGGTTTGCAGAGCAAAGCATTAATTAGTTGTTTTCAGCTACAGTAGTCCCTCACTACTTTGTGGTTCATTTATCGAGGACTTGCTCTATCTCAGTTTGTCAAAATAAGATTGGACATGACACACAATTGGCTGATTGATGGATGAGCCGCACGATCAGCATGAAATTTTTATTTAAAATAAATTATTTTAAATTATTTAGCACCTCCTGCACCTTTGTGCAGCCCATACTGCAGGATAAACTTCCTGCTGCAGCTGACCAGCTGTTCTCCGGTGGAGTTCTCCGTGCATGATCAGCTGTTCACTGTGCAAAGCAGAGAAGTGGGCATGGCCAAGAGCGCTTGCAGGTGGCAAAGAGATTATGGCAACTCTCTGCATGTTGGTGTTAGTCAGGCCGGCCTTTCGCAACTGCAGATTCTTCAGAACTTTATGTTGTCTTGTCATGTTCTTATCTGATTTTTCTCTTGAGCTATTGTAATTTGTTGCTTTGTGTGCAGCACTCTGACCAACAGTAGTTGTTCTTAATTGTGCTCTATAAATAAAATTTAATTTGATTTGACACCAATAGAGTATAAAAGACATTTAAAAGTAAAATACATAGGATAAAGTATAATACATAGGATAAAGTATTTAAAAAATTATGCCACAAGCTGTAACACAGCCATAATAATAATAATAATAATAATAATAATAATAATAATAATAATAATAATACAATAGTTATGAGTTCAAATAAATAAACAACATACAAAAATGGCCAAGGAGTGAACAGCATGTGACTCAAACCTGCCAACACGCAGTCACACCTGTGTGCAGGTACAATGCCAGAACTGGATGGTGGACTATATTTTAAAAACATAGCTTCAGCATTTGACTTGGTTTTAATTAAACAAATAATGCCACAGTGTAACATAGCATAGGCACAACTAATTTTAGGCTCCAACAATGACCAGATGTTTCTCATAAAAACATAAACCAGAGAATAGCAAAAAGTGTTAGTTTCAATCTTGATTTGAGATCAGCTATGTGCACACAAGCTGTTTGATGCAATTTCAGGAAATGGTTTTGCAGCAAAAAGATGCATTTTGCAACACGTTCCCGTTCGCATATTTACTTCATCAGATGATATTGCTTCATCATGTATTCTGCAATTCTAATGATTTACACTTTTTTGTTCCAGTTACAAACCCACAAGGAATCAAATCTAAGGAAAAGGGAAGAAGACAATGACCACCTTTATATTCATGTGGCTGCTACCACTGACAGCCAGCAGCAACAACTTTACCATTGATCAGTTTATTCATAAACAGATGACAACAAAAATGTCAACCTTGGAGCAAATATCAAAGAATTTTGCTCATAAAATGACATCATCTACAAGCTTGGACGTGAATTCAACACAGGAAAGTAGCAGGTCTAACCCTTTACTGAAAACAACTCAAACATCTCGAGCAACAACCACCCAAAACAGCCAAACATCTCCAACTCCAAAAGTTCTAACCCTAGTTAGTTTCAGTCCAAACAATTTCACCAACTCAACAGGAAAAACAACTCATCAGAAATCTGTAACAACCATTATGAATAGTCAAACCAGCAGCAATACCAGTCGAGGAACTGGTATTGGTATAACCGTACCTTCAGAACAAAGTAGATTCACTAAAAGCCATGGTCCTTGGAAGTCATCAGCATTTGAAACGACCTCCCTGTCCGAACCTACGTCCCAGTCAAAAATGTTCATTTCTACTGCCACATCTATCAAACATCACACTTCTCCAAGTTCACTTCTAAATAATATCTCCTCTGTCCCCTTTAAAACCACAGCTGGAAGAACATCTTTCCACATCACTGTGGTCAAGCAAAAAAACAATTCCAAACAGACGAGGACCAAAACAAACCACAGCAAAGTAGTTGCCGGGGTCATTGGTGGAGCCTTGTCTTTGATGATGGTAGGGTTCCTGGTCATCTACATAAAGAAACACAAACTTCAGAAGCAGCAATTAATAACAACAGACTGGGCCGGCCCTTCTCCATTCTTAGAAAGTGATGTGGGCAACGTTATTCCAACGTCATCCAACCAAATCTCCTTGTCCAGTTTTCTGCCCCAGAGACTATCCAAAAGGCTGTCACTGCTTCCAGAAAAAGATGAAGAGTTACAGGACGTGACTCCAAGTGCTACATTTGGAGGAAAAGATCAAGAAATCATATCTGGTCAAGGTGAAGACAAAAAATATGACCAATCCGGGTCTGTTGTAGTGGTTTCTGAAAAAACCAGCAAAGGTGAAGGTGCAGAGACAAGTGCAAACTGTGTTTCAGAGAACTCTTCTGAAAGGAACAGCAATCCAAATATGAATCAATCTGAAGCAAACAATCCTGAACTAAATCAGTCATTTAATCAATCTGAACTCATGGAAAAACCTACAGCAGAATCTAAAAATGGTCTTGGGTCATCATAAACAAGATCTGTACCAACAGATCCACCATAAACAAGATATGTACCAACAGATTCACCATAAAAAATATTTGTACCGACAGATCCACCACAAACAAGATCTGTACCAACAGATTCACCATAAACAATATCTGTACCAACAGATCCACCATAAACAAGATCTGTACCAACAGATTCACCATAAATAAGATCTGTACCAACAGATTCACCATAAAAAGATCTGTACCAACAGATCCACCATAAACTACAGCTGTACCGACAGATTCACCATAAACAAGATCTATACCATCAGATCTTCCATAAACAAGATCTGTACCAACAGATCCATCATAAACAAGATATGTACCAATGGATCCACCATAAACTACATCTGTACCAACAGATCTACCATGAACAAGAGCTGTACCAACAAATTCACCATAAACAAGATCTGTACCAACAGATCCATCATAAACAAGATATGTACCAATGGATCCATCATAAATAATGTCTGTACCAACAGATCTACCATGAACTATATCTGTACATGCAGGTCCACCATAAACTACAGCTGTACCAACAGATCTACCATGAACAAGATATGTACCAGCAGATCCATCATACAGTTGTACCAACAACTCCACCATGAACTACAGTTGCACTATTAACAGATCCACAATGAACTAGATCTGTACCTGCAGGTCCACCATTAACTACATCTGTAACAACAGATCTACCATGAACAAGATCTGTACCAACAGATCCACCATAAACTACAGCTGTACCAACAGATCCTCCATGAACTACATCAGATCCACCATGAACTACTGCTGCACCAACAGATCCACCATTGGTGTCCCATCTGTGCAAGAATGTGATCTAAAGCTCTGATTAGTCTCTACACTGTAAATTATAGTTTTTAATTTTAGTTGATTCTGTGTAATATTTTATGTCAGTTTGACAAACTGCATGTACTGTTGCTGTGATAACAAGAAATTGTTAGTTAAAGCCTTGTTTACTTGTCAAGTTAAGATCTCACATGCAGCTGACTTCAAAACATGTCATCTTAACTTAAAAGTGCTAGTTTTTACATAGCAGTCCAGCAGGTGGTGATAGATGCTCCAACAAGCTGATTTATCAGCCACAAAAAAACAAAACAAAAGATGAAGAGCTGGATCAGTTAGCATGCGCCTTGTTTTTAGCTAGTTTGTTTTGTTAGCTCAGGTCACCCTACATACTGATTCTGGATTTTGGATATCTTCAGTGACTGTACAGTGATTTTTGAAGCATCAGGAAATCAAGATGACATTTTTTGGTAAGTTTGCATTAATTTATTCATACAGTTATATTTTATTATTTATTTAGTAATGCAAGTTTTGTACTAAAGGTGGTTTGATGGTTAAAACGAACATTTGTAGAGATCTAGCAGAGTGCTGTATGAATGGGTAAGTGAGGGCACAGACTGTGTTGTAAAGCGCTTTGAGTATCTTGATCAGATAGAAAGGCGCTATATACAGTAAGTACAGTCCATTTACCATTTATAAGAATTGCTGTTCATGCCGTCTGGTGCATCGTTTGCTTGACATTTTCCCACATTACTCATGACATAATCCCAGACCAGCATCATTCATGAGGTACCATTAATGGACCAAATTGTTTGCCAATTTCTATGATATTTCCAGGACAGCATTTCTGGGCCCACTATCTGCCCTGAACTTAGTGATCAAATAATCATACAGTCACCAGTGACTTCAGCTTGGAAGGCCTATCTTAACTAAATGTGTGTAAAATTATTATTTGAACAAATAAAAATGGGTTCTTTTTTGTCTGAATTTGGTTTAGGCCACTGATGATGAAGCCACATGTACTCAGGGAGTGAAAGTTGGTCTTTTGATGGTGAAAGATGGAGAAGACGTCATTGCCACATCTGTGATTCTTGAAGAAGGTCCTGTCTGATATGAGGACATCCCACATGCCATGGCTGTCCTGATGTCTCTGCTTTATGCTCTCAACATCGATTATCCAAAAGAGCTACATTTGAAGTTATTCAGAAGGTCCTTATGAACTTTGATGGAGGATCAAAAGGTCCTGGTGAACACTGATTGAGGATCAGAAGGTCCTGATGAACATTGATGGAGGATCAGAAGGTCCTGATGAACAGTGATGGGGGAGCAAAAGGTCCTGATGAATTTTGATGGAGGATCAGAAGGTCTTGATGATCATTGGTGGAGGATGATGATCATTGGTGGAGGATCAGAAGGTCCTGACAAACGGGGACAGTGTTCCTCACTTGTGCATGTGTTGAGAAACAGGCTTGTGCAGAAAATCATGTAAGCTCATGTTCAAACGTCAGATGTGTGAAAACCCTTCCTGAAGTTAAAGCTGTAGAATGCCAGTTTGTTTAAAATAAGGCAGAAACTTTTTATATTCTCCAATTCCATTTCAAGCTCCAAAGTTCAAGTTATTTCAGTTCATTATTTGCAACTTTTAGATACAGGTTACTACCACTGGATTGATCAATAAATAGCAATGGAAAACATCACTTTCTGTGTTAAAATGTCAAATTATAGGAAGAAAAAAAGAGAAAAGAAAAGACAAATATATGATTCAAATATGACAGTCATTCATGATAGTCAAATCTACTGGTTAGTTTTTCTGTTTTTCATAATTTTGACATTTTTTGTAATGTTTTGATGGAGGGGGACAATACATTTTTTTTTAATTGTATAGTTGTTACTGCAGTTTTAAAAAACTGATAATCCTCTGGGGCATCACGGTGGCGCAGTTCATAGAGCTGCTGCCTCTCAGCGAGCAGGTTGCCCCGGTTCAAATCCCGGTCGGGGGTCTTTCTGGGTGGAGTTTGCATGTTCTCTCTGTGCATGCATGGGTTTTCTCTGGGTACTCGGGTTTCCTCCCACAGACCAAAAACATGCATGTTAGACTGATGGGTAACTCTAAATTGTCCCTAAGTGAATGAGTGAGTGAGAGAGAGAGAGAGAGAGAGAGAGATCAGAGATCAGATCAGGGACACCATGAGGACTTGCCAGGAACTGCCCAAGGTAGCTGACGGTCACTGTGACAGCTTCAGGGGCCTGTGAGGGCAACAGCTGATGAGAAGGTGCACCGTCCATCTGCACTTTCTGCATGTTTGGACTTCAAGCCAAGAACATGAGTCTGGCAGTGAGGAAAGTCTTCATCTTCTGCAGTTATTTAAACCTCTAACAACTGTAATTTGAGTGACATGTTTATCTGCTCAGGAGTTGAACAAGTGGACCCTGGCACAACCTCTAGGATCAGGGCCAAAGACGAACCGCTTTCTGGTTCGGGGCTGGAGACAAACTGTCCACATCGGGAGTCCAAAACGAACCGCTCAGTTCGGGGGTCCAAGGTGAACTGCTTTTTTCAAACAAAGAGACTTTGTTCAAAACAACAGCTCTGAGAAGATTGTTTTGTCTAACATTTTGACTTCCCCGCTAAAGCAAACAGCTTCCAGCTCAAAGACATTTTCACAGGTGTGTCTGAAGGAAAAAAATCAGTTTTCTGAAAAACAGAACAAAGAAATTTGTTATCCACATTGTAATATTTTACATGATTTCATTATAATGATTGAAAACAATAATCAAAATGATTCATGTTCACACTTGTTAATCAAATAAAACAAACTTCATTAATTATTTGTTTTTCTTTCTTAGAAACAGGAAGAATAAGGTAAACATTTGTCAGACTGTAGCTGACTTTGTGTCCCTGACGAGAAATGTGTAGAAAAACATCAAACATTATTGAAGTCAGAGGTCATTTTAAAACACACGAGTCTTGGTGAGTCTGAAAGAAGAATTAGGGTCGAGGGTCATAATTAGAACAGTGCAGCTTCATGCTACATGTAGGATGATTGAGTGTCCGTGTGTACATGCAGAAATTGTATAGTGCATGTGTTTCATTTACTGGATTTACTCCATGGCACATATGAAAATATACATTTGATAAGTCAAACTGCGAAATAAAACTTGAAATTTCAAAGTTTGTGCTCAATAATCTAGGTTAAAAATATCCAACAAACCATCTTGTCACCAGCAAACTGATTTGTCCACTATGGGAGTGTGCTGCTTGTGGGACTGAGTTTGTTTGTGGCTCCTTGGATTGATGAAGTCCCTTGGATGAAGGACGAAAGGTCTGAACAAAAAGAAGAAGAAAAAAGAAAGAAAGAAACCGTCCAGATGACCTGATTGAACTTTGTTGGAAAATTTGAAATGATGATAAATAAATCTAAAATATCAAGAAATTGACACGAGTTTCAAAATAATAATAATAATAATAATAATAACAATTATAATAATAAAACTTAAATGACAGAAATATGATTTAAAATAGTCATTCATAAAAGTTTGTACTGAATATAATTTCAATTTTATTTAATTATTATTATTATTATTTTCCATCCATCCATTATCTTTTACCCGCTTCTTCCATTTTGGGTCACGAGGGTCGCCGGTGCCCATGTCCAGCGATCACTGCGCGAGGGGCGGGGTACACCCTGGACGGGTCGCAAGTCCATCACAGGGACACAAAGAGACAAACAACCATTCTCTCTCAGTCACACCTAAGGACAATTCAGAGTCATCAATCAGTCTAACATGCATGTTTTTGGTCTGTGGGAGGAAACTGGAGTACCTGGAGAAAACCCACGCATGCACAGAGATAATGCAAACTCCACCTAGAAAGGCCCCCGGACTGGGATTTGAACTGGCCACCTTCTCGCTGAGAGGTAACGGCTCTACCAACTGCACCACCGTGCTGTCTTGTGTCATATAGTGTTTGTTAAATGTATTCACTCCTTGAATGTTTTACACTTTTATTGTTGTCACAGATCTATAATGGTCGGTATAAATTGTCCTTCTTACATAATAAAACCCATCAAAGTGAAATCAAATTTTGACAAAGTAACACCAATTAAATAAAAATGTGTAATGGCAAAAAGTGATTGCATAAACATTAATCCACTTTAAAATGACTGCCCTAATTCTGAAAAAAATATAATTGAAAAGTACAAGTCACGGGATAGATACAAAAGGTTTCCCAGAGGCCTAAATTTCTTTTCTGGTATATCCATTGTCAAGAAATGGAAGGAGTAGCAAATGTGTAAATCTACCAATGAGCAGTCCATTTTATAAAGTGACTGTCCAAGAAGGATAATAATGAAGCTTCAGTAGTGTGATGGGAGACTGTGCATACAACAAATGTTGCCAGGGTTATTCACCAATCTAAGTTTTATGGGAGTGGAAAGAAGTCACTGTTGAAGAAAACTTATTAAATCTCAACTCATGTTTGCCTAGATAGTTGAGAGACTTATTTATCTTTTTTCATCTTCATCATAATATTAGAAAATTTGTGAGCACAACTCTTTGAACATGAGAAGCAACTTTTTGTATGAATTATTTCAATTCAATTCAACCTTTATTTATACAGGTTAGTTTCACTGAGCCACGAGGACACATTTACAAGAGACCTGTTTTAAACCAAGAACACAGATAAGGTACACATACACAATGATAGAAAAAGCATATAAAATGAAAAGT
>JARVGQ010000309.1:34571477-34586955 GCA_031762355.1 Hypsolebias martinsi | reverse complement strand
GTGATGTGACAAATGATATCACACACACACACACACACACACACACACACACACACACACACACACACACAACTTCTCTAACACCCCGGAATATTGCAAGCACGGCTTAGCTGGATGGAACACGGTCCTGAAGAGGGACGACAAACCACAGTTTAATTTTTGCAATATGTCCGCCTGGTAATGAGAACATCAACTTCCTGGTAGGAAAAGCCATCTTCCTTCTGATGAAAGACCACCTCCATCACGGTGCCAGCTTAGTTTCATACACTTAGATTTCTTCACAAACCTCAGAGAAACTTACCTTAATTTTAAGCATTAGTTCTAAATTTAGATAACATCGCTCCTCAAAGCTAAAGTTATTTTCATATTTTTCACTTTGACAATACTACTGGTTATTCATCTACATTCAACACTTTTACTATAATTTCATATTGTTGTTATTATTCAAACTTTCAATAAACACTACAGAAATGGCGATTTTAATATAAACCTGTTTCTTTATGTTTAATTCAAGTGAGGGGGATTACAGCATGACAAGAACCCACTTTTAATGTTTTAATATATTTTATTTTATTTTAATATATTATTTTATTTTAACACTATTTTAATCAAGGTTGGTCCACATTTATTATTTTAATTGTGCAGACCCACACCTATAAGGTGCTCAGACCTCTACTTTCCCTTATCTCTACAGAAGGTAGATGTTTTGTGCGTCCAAGAGACCAATTAGGAGGACATCAAGGCTTACAGTATTGGAGCAGAGCTTAAACTGTTTTACCATGCTGTGGATCTATCCACAGCATGGGAAGTCATGGTAAACAACATGGTAAAACATCCATGTTTAAAGAGAAATGGAGTAGAAGTGGTCTGTACAAAAACATTCATACATTATAATTGTCAATTAGTAAATATAGCTATCAAAGGAAGGAAGTCAGCAGATTGCAATAATTTAATTGCCCTCTCATTCTGAGCTAGCACAAAGGCAACAGTGTAAAGGAAAAACTCCCTCATAACAAGAAGAAACCTCCAGCAGAACCAAGCTCAGTACAAGAGGCCATCTGCTTCAATTCAATTCAACCGGCTAGATTTGAGAGGACAGGAATGAGAAACAACACAAAATGGCGGGTCCAGAATGAAGGCAAGCAGCCCTCACTAGGAGGAGAGATTAAAAAAAAAGTTAAGATTGAAAGAATTACAAACGCAAACTATTCATTTGTATTCATTTGTAACTATTCATCTGATGAAATGAGGTCAATTTGTCCTCCAGAAGTCTAAGCCTATAGCAGCATAACTAAGAGATGTCAGGAAACCCAAGCCAACACTAACTATAGATGGAGCTAGGTTGTTGAGAGCTTTGTAGGTTCGAATCAATACAGTATTTTGAATTATATCCTGAATTTGACAGGGAACCAACGGAGAGAAACTAAAACTGGAGAGATATGATATCTCCTATCAACTCATTAAAAGTCTGGCAGCAGCATTTTGTACCAACTGAAAAGTTTTTAAAGAAGCTTTTGGGCACCCAGATAATAAACAATTACAATAGTCCAATCTAGATGTGACAAATGCATGGACAGGTTTTCCTGCATAATTTTTTAGATAAGATGTTTCTAATTTTAGTGATAGTACACAGGTGGAGGAAAGTAGTTCAGGTAACGATTTTAAACAAAATCAATAAATATGTAGTTAAAAAAAAGGTTTAAACTAAACAGTAAGCATATTTAAACCTCACATCCAAAATTTTTAGATCTGGTGGCAGGCATAAACAGTTTAATGAGATCCATGGGGAGTAAAACAGAAGGATAAAAATTTATAACACACTCAGTTTACTTGGAGGCAAACATGATTCAAGTGCATGTCTACTGCATTCAAGTACTGTACAGCACAATACCATTTGTTGTTTTTTGTGACACACAGATTCTTGTTTTCAGCCTGTTTAAAGTGTGTTTCTTATTTATAAAATGATTGATGAATTTAATGTAACATGGATAACTTTTGGAGGACATGTAGAATTACAAAAATACAGATTTCTGTATTTTTTGATCATGTTTATTATATACATTTTAATTATTTGCAGTAATTTGACCATCTTTTGTCTCATCTGGATTCAGAAAAGTCTTCATGAGCCTATGTATGTTTTCATTGCAGCTTTGCTCTTTAATTCACTTCTTTTCAGCACTAACATCTACCCAAAACTGTTGATTGACTTCTTATCTGATAAGCAGATTATATCAATTTCCCTCTGTCATTTTCAGAGTTTTGTTTATTACACTCTATGTGGTTCTGAATTCTTGTTGTTGTCAGCCATGGCCTATGACAGATATGTGTCTATATGTAAACCACTGCAATATCAAACTATAATGAGCAAAACAACTGTGATTGTTTTGTTGGTTTTATCTTGGCTACTGCCTGGCCTTCAGCTTGTGCCATCACTGTTTATTAGCCACAATTCAAAAGTCTGTAACCTTACTTTAAATGGAATCTTCTGCAACAATGCAGTTTCACAACTTTACTGTTTAAGTTCAAAAACCTCATATATTACCTATGGTGTGTTTATTGCACTTAACACTGTTTTCTTCCCCATTCTTTTTATTCTTTTTACCTATACAAAAATATTCATAATAACCTTTAAAAGCTCCATAAATGTAAGAAGAAAAGCTGCTCAAACTTGTTCACCACACCTTTTGGTTCTAATCAGCTTTTCATGTTTGAGTTCATATGATATTGTAATAGCTCGAATGAATGTTGATTTCCACAAAACAGCTCGTTTTATTATGACTTTACAAGTGGTTCTATATCACCCTCTCTTTAATCCTATTATATATGGACTAAAGATGAAAACAATCTCTCAACAGCTTAAAACATTTTTTTTTCCCAATGGAAATTTCAGAAATAATGTTTGATGTTTCATGAGAAGTTGTTTTATTTGTGTTATTTTTGCTGGGTTTGATTTCTTTACAGTTTAATAATGTAAAAATTGCTTGACTCATTAATTTTTCTTTTTTTAAGAGTTCAATATAATCACTAGTACAGGAACACTGTATTTGCTTTTAGTTTTACAATGTTTGTCACTCCAAATGTTCTTTTTTTTAAAGTACATAATATATTTTAAAAGTATTTCTTTATGCTGTTTGTTTTGTGTTTTTATGCTTTTATCATTGTAGTTTGATGTGTACTTGTGTTACTGCATCTTGGCCTGGTCGAAGAACTGGTTCTCAATTGACCTACCTGGTCAACTAAAGATTATTAGTACAAAGTAGTAGTATTATTAGTATTAGTAATAATAAATTAAAAAAATAACCTTTAATGTATCACCTGTCAAATTCTGTCATATAAATTGTCATTTTCTTTATCCCAAATATTCAAAACAATATATGGTTATTTATTTAAGATGTTTTTGGTACAAATTACTAAAGTGGATAGGAGTTACAGTGTACAAGTATAGATATACTGTAATTAGTTATGGTTATTTTTCTTTTTGTTTCTTTGTTTGTCTAAGGCAGTGCGGAGTGATGGATCCTGGCAAGTGGAGGTAGTAACATGATGGGATTCATTGGCAGAGCAAGGGGGTGGCCTAGATTATTCTTCAGCCAAGACAGATCCTTCTGCCCATCAGATGTGACCTTGACATCTGCTCTGCCTTCAGACCACCAATTCCAACTAAAACTCTCAGATAAGTTTTACTTTTCCTGGCTCTGTGTAAATGACCCACACCTGTATTTTTGACCACAAACTCAGACCCCGGACTTTAAGAACCAAGCTCCACATTCTGAAGTGTTTGTCAGACTTTTGCTCACATATCATATGATCCATTCAAAGCTCCTTTCCCTCTGACGTCATCGCAGCTTCACATTTTCACCTGTGATCGAATTCTACACAGTGACAGCTGATTTTCTCTTCCTGATAAAACTTTAAATAACTATTTTTGTTCACTCCTGTTTCAATTTATGTGTCTCCCTCATATCAAAAGAGAGCGGCTGTCATAAATGCAGCTTCATCTGTGATCTGCTGCAGATGAACCAAGTGATATGTGAGCGAAAGTCTGGCAAACACTTCAGAATGTGGAGCTTGGTTCTTAAAGTCAGGGGTTTGAGTTTGTGGTAAAAACACATGCATGGGTCATTCACACAGAGGCAGGAAAAACTAAACTTATCCAAGGGTTTTAGCTGGAATTTGTGGTCTGAAGGCAGAGCAGACATCGAGGTCCAGATATATGATGGGCAGAAGGATCCATCTTAGGCGAGGCATTGGGCAGGAATCCATGGTCATGCAGCAGGTGAGGAACAGAGCAGGAACAAAAACACTGAAATACTTAGGAATGAGGCGATCAGACAATCTGCAGACTCTGGAGAGTGTGTTAAGAAGCGCAGCATGCACACACAAAAAAAACCTTTGTTCATTTAGCATTTATTTATATTGAATTAGCCACGAGGACTCATTTACAAGAGGAACCTGTTCCAGACAGAACATGCAACGTACAGACAACAATAACAGTAAACAATTACAACAGTAAACTACTTTGTACAGTAAAAATGCAGTTAAAATAAGAGTAGTGTATAAAACAATAGATCAGGGTGCCATAAAATGGTGAAATACCAAAAACAAGAAAATATCTGCCTTGACTTTTCCAAACACATGATCAAATATTTGAAGGCCCTTAAAGAAATCAAGGTGGGCAACCTCAGTTCCTGTTGAAAGGTGTTCCAGGTTGCAGGAACAGAGCAGGAAAAGACCTTTTTGCCAAGTTCAGTCTGCACTGAGGGAACGCTGCAGGTCATGATGACCTGAGAGCACATGTTGTAATTGCACTGATGGCGTGACATGTGGGAGGAGATATAAGAAGGTAGTAGACCAAGGAGTGATTTATAGATAAAAATGTACCAGTGAGAGCCTACGTGTAGATAATGATGACCAACTGACCAAGGAGTACAGGGTGCAGTGATGGGTATGGTAGTTACAACCAGTTATGAATCTTCTCGCGTCATGGTAGACAGCATCCAACATCTGCAAGGAGCTGACAGGGCCATTCATGTAAATCCGTGGTTCCCAACCTATTTTCCTCAAAGACCCCCTTCTTACTTTCTAGCCAATCTGGGACCCCCCAATCCCTCACTACTTCCCTCTCCCAAAAGACTCAATCAGATTAATTTATTCATCTCTCTTCATCAAATTATTAAAATAATAACGTAAATATTATAATTAATATAAGTAACAGTAGTGTAAATAATAATAAAATATAATTACTTACTTTTATTTGTAAAATGTATAAACTGGTAGTTTTTCATTCATTCATTCAACCTTTATTTATACAGGCTAGCCTCGTTGAGCCACGGGGACTCATTTACAAGAGGGACCTGTCTCACTCACACCTAGGGTCAATTTAGAGTTACCAATCAGCCTAACATGCATGTTTTTGGACTATAGCTGATATGTTGTGACACTGTCGTTCAAATAGTAATAATAATAATAATATACCGGTAAATAGAAATGAATGTGCCAAGATCACAAAGTAAAAGGAAAAACAACTAGAGAAATTGTTTTGAATGATTTTCCTCAAATTTGCAAAAACTAAAAGAATCAAAACACTAGCTAAAAGCTAAATGTAGCAACCAATTAGCCAAAAGGAGCAAAAGGCCAGCTGTAAGTTAAAGGCGAGTATGCTAAAGCAGGGGAGCAATGTTTTTAACTAAATTAAAGGGTTTCAGTGCATTTCTAGAAGGAAATTATTTGTAAGTACAGTTAAATATGTTGAAAAGTATAAAATGTACAAAAGTCAAAGCAATCTACTGAACGTGCCGCACTCACATACACCCACATTTGAGTTTGTTGCATTATTTCAGCATCAATACAGAACGTACTCTTGGTAGCGACTGTGTGTGATTTTCTTGACGCTGTCTCTCTTTGTTTAGCTCTCAATCATAAGACTCCTTGCAGCTGGATCAGAATGTCACTGTCATATCAGGACTTGTGAGCTCATACTTTGACATCGTGTGCTGTTTGATGTTGATAAAGACGTGCCAAACCAGTTGGCAAATGCTCTTGAGAGTCCAACGTAACGTCTTCTAAGAAGTTAGTCTCGCTCGAGAGAAACTTGAGACAAGTTAAAGCTAAAACTAGCAAATATTTGCACTATCTGCCTTTTTAACAGTGGCTGTGTGGAAACAGAAACAGGGAGGGGTTTCTTTAATATCATAGTTGGGTTTATGTTGGTTTTGTTTAAGTGTCAGTCAGGGTTTATGTGGCTTCTAACAATTCAAACTAACCCTGACCTTTTAAGGTCTAATTATTTTATTTTTTCAGAGAAAACACGTCAGTGTCCACATTCACTGTGTTGTTGAAAGGGCAATGTTTGAAAGGTGCTGTCACGAGTTTTTTTTATCCGAGTTTATCGTTTTGGACTGCTGTAACATGATAGAAGCTCCATGTCACTGTCAAAGGTCAAAGTGTTTGTGGTGTTTTCATGTGTTGGACAGTTCAGTCAGTTTCTACATCTGCAGGCAGTGAAAGCTGAAGCAAACAACAGAAAATATGTTAAAGGTTATTAAAAGACTAAAAAAGCAGAAGTGGGAAAAACAATTTTTTTCTGCGTAAACCCGATCGCACAAGATGAGCGACATTGCTCACTTTATGTCGCAGTCGTTTTACTGTTGCAGTCGCTGCAAACTTGCTCAATAACCGCATTTAGTTCGTTTTAAATTACATACTTTCAGGATGCAGTAAAGTTTGCTTGCGCAACGTTCTTTAGAGTCAACACAAGATGGAGATCAGTGTAAACTGGTTTGGATAAAATTTAAATGGTTCGGCCTGTTCAACCAGCTCTACACGACGCTGACGCTGACCGTTTCAGGCAGGCGTCTGACTGGAGAAACTTGTGTTTCAGGTCAGGAGAAAGCTTAGCATCATGCTACTGTAAGATATTAAGTAAAGCTTTTGATAAAGAAATTACTGCAGTTTGCAATCTTTGCGTGGGAGAGACATTTTTGATGAAAAGCATGCTTTGCAGCCTGGCGTAACAGTTTGTGTTGTGACTGCATGTGTGAGGGAGAGTAATGACGTAGCAGGCGATGAGCTTCAGGTCACGTCTGAAATGGTGACTCACGCAGAAAACACACACGGAAAGGGGAAAGTCGGACATTACCAGCCCGTCGTGAGGACTCCTAAAGATGGAGCTGGTCTCCTGGAAACTAGATTTACATACATATATGGCAAAAAATTGTTTAAACTGTAACCAAGGAGGATTTTGTAAAAATTCTAAAACACGAGCAGTCGGTAGATAAATTAAGCCGCCCGCCAACAAATTGACAACTTTTCTGTTTTGTACGCCGTGACTTTTGGCCTACATGTTCTTCCTTCTAAATGTGAGTAAAGAAAACAAGTGTTTACCTTTAAATTGTCTGTGACCTACATGTCTGTGTGGTTTCGCAACACCCACACATTCCTCAAAGATAGTTTAAGATCCAGTAGAAACAGTTCACTGACTTGTGTTTTCTGCCACTTTTCATCACAACTACCGTTTTTCTCCCTTAGTTTTCAGAAGCAACACTTTCACTTACTGATCACCGAACGTCTCCTTCGGTTATGCTGTTAATCTGTTAGCTGTAAAATGTTCTTAAAGTCTCATCCTCTGTTGTTTATAGGTGTATGATGTAATCTGTCACAGGTTCTGCCTCAGCACTTTTATCTAAAATGGTTTCTCAATAGGCAGAAATTCCTACTTTCGTTTCTTCTTTTTCAAGCTCCCACCTCTGTTATTTTAAGAAGAATAAACAGAAGATAAGTTTGTCTTCTGTTTTATGGTTTTTATTTTTTGTTTGTTGTTCTTCAATAGTTACTGACATGCCTATGAAACAAATAAGCCAGTAGTGTTCAGGGGTTTATTTTAGCCTCCTTTTAAGAGAGTTTTCACAGAATAATAATAAAATAAAACTGTGTAAAATCACCTGGAAGGTGCAAGTAAAGCTTTGAAATCGTGTTATCAGACCCAAAGCGAGCAGTGACACAAAATGCAGATGAACATGATGCACTATAAATAGACGATGTTAGAACAAAGACTAAACTGGAGATTTTTTCCCCCAATTTTTTTTGCAGCAGTTCTTACAAATACAGAATTGTCTAATAAATGAATCCTATTGCAAAACCATCCTACTTTAATCGCAAGTTTTTGTGGAAATCGGTGCCTTTTAGACGTCCTCGCTGACGTTGTGCTGTCGAAAATGATAGCTCGGATTTATTTGTGTAGAAGAAGGTTTACAGGCACATGAAACTGAAGTTATAGTTCCAATAAAAGGAAATGAAACTCAAGGGTGTACTTGCGGAGATTAAGCAAGAACAAATTCGGGCAGCAGGTCGTCCGCCTTGTTTATTTAGTCAACGTCTGTTTTGATCTTTGTGTTCATTCCTCTGGCGGTCGCTGACTTTCATGTCGACGCTATTGTCTGAGCTAATATAACTTATAAAACCACAGCTGATGGTAAAAATGGATAGTTTAATAGGTTTTTTTATTAGAATATAAGTATCTATGCAATTCTTGTTGACTCCTTGGTGTCTGTTGTGATCATATTGACTGCATAAAACATGATTCATTCTGCATCCTGTTGTGGACAGATAGTGTCTGTGGTTTTAGAACTAGAACTAGCTTAGACCCTGGAAAATCCCCTCTTGATTTTGGCCGTTTGGGTTGAGACACGGCTTTATTTACCATATCTTGTGCCCATCAAGCAAAATTTTAAAACCTGTTTTGACTCAGTCTGGATAATTTTTACCAGTTTTTTTAATAACTGTATTCCTGTGGTTATTTTTTACAAGTTGTGCCAGTAGTTGTGTGAAAATGTACTACGTGGGCATTCGGTTATGCATGTTAAGCTCTCCAGGTAGCTGACAAAGAAGAATGACATTTATTTATGCAATATGTCAAGCTTTTTAAACAGAAAGTGTTTTTTTTTATCTCTATGTGAACTTTTCATTGCATTTAATGCTACTGCAATCTGCAGCTTTACATAACTGGATTTTAAAATTGTTTAATAAAATTTATAATTCACTCATCACATCCTTCCATCTGTTTTCTGCTGCTTGTTCTGGTCTGGTCGTGGGGGCAGCAGCTTGACAGGAAGGTCCAGACATGTCTTTCCACAGCCACCTCTTTCAGCTCTTCTAGGAGGACTCCAAAGTGTTACCAGGCCAACTGAGAGACACAGTCTCTCCAGTGTGTGCTGGGTCTTTACTGGGGTCTTCTCCCAGTTGGAAATGTACGGAAAACCTCCCTAGGGAGGTGTCCAGGGTGATTTCTCTTGATGGTGAGGAGCAGCGGCTCTACTCTGAGTTTCTCTTGATGACTCAATTTCTCACTCTATCTCTGAGGGGGTGTCCAGCTACCCTGCAGAGAAAACTCATTTTGACCGCCTTTATCTGCGATCTCGTTCTTTTGGTCACTACCTAGAGTTTATGATCATAAGTGAGGGTAGGAATGTAGACTGACCAGTAATCGGGGCGCTTTGCCTTAAAGATCAGCTGCCTCCTCAACGCCTCGTACCGTCAAAGAGTACACAATACTGCAGTAGCTGCACTCGTACAAAAACCCAGAGATACTTTAAACTTTTTCACTTGAGGCAGCACATCACTCCCAACCCATCGAGAGTAGCTCACATCTTTTTCTGACTGAGGACTGTGGCCTCAGATTTGAAGGTGGTGATCGTTATTCCAGCTGCTTCACACTCAGCTGTGAACCGACCCATTGAGAGTTGAAGATCACTACATGATGACACCAAGCCATAAAATGGTGCTTTACCATCATCTGTACACTTATCGGTTCCACACCACACCGCACCAGTCAAGGGCCTGCCCACTGCTGGTACCCACTCAGCCCAGTGGGCTGTCACAGGTTCTGGTGGCCCAGGGGACCACCTTGTTTGTGGTTCCCAGCAAACTGTGCTGATGTGACGAATTTGACATGAGCAAACAGCAGTCACTGATCAAACCTCCATTTCCTCTCTGATCCTGTTGAAAGTGTGTTAGTTTTGCTAGTTTCAGGTACGTAAGCTCAACCGTGGACCAATGAGGAGGTTCAGATCTTCCTAACTTTATTGACCGATGTTAGAATTCAGCGTGAGCTGGACGTCACCAGAAGAAATGAGCGCATTTACCGAGAGATATCAGAGATGATCGCTCAGCATGGAAACACCCGGACTTACCAGGATAAGCTAAAGGAATTTGAAGTCCGATTATGGACCACGACTAGTGGAGTGGCTCGAACACAATGACCTGTTACGATACTCCTCACTTTGCATTGACGATCCCGTCCACAGACCAGGGAAATCACCTACACCTGAGGAACCAATGAGACAAGAGCTGAGTGAAGTCGCACTTACCGATGGCAAAAGATCTAAACTGGACCCCTTCAGCTTCCTGTTCCTCTGGCCATGGGGCATCACGTTCACAACAATGTTTATTTTATTTTTTTTAATAAAACCACACAAAGCAGACTGTCCCACCTTTTCAGGTTGTTCAAAAAGGTTATTTGTTCTTGTGTGACAGTGAGGCCACAAGAGCCTATATTATCCTGTGAACTCACCACAGCTACAGAAACAACCATCAAACATTGTTTAATCCATGGCTGGTGGTAAGAAAAAATTGTAATAATACACTTTTTATACCAGTTTGGAGCAGTTGCCCAATAGTTTTACTAATTATTGAGAACGTTTGTGTAAAAGTTTTTAATTTTTCCCACTGTCTGTTATGAAACTATAGTTTTGTAACTAATGCTTAGCTATAAATCATTACTCAGCCCTTCAGTTATGTGTGAATATGTTTGAATGTAATTCTCATATATATCGTTCTGCTTATTGTTTTGTTGTTGAGTCTATAATCCCTCAGTGTGTGTGTAATGGCACACTGTGGGTTTAAATGAAGCAGCCCGGTGTTCGCCTTGTTTACATTGACTTGGTGCCTCTGGAGCCCATTGCATATGTTTTACAGTGGTGGTGGTGGTGGTGGGCGGGGGGGTGGACATGAAGAGAGCAGCAGTATGCTGACATGATTGTACAGCTGCCTCTCTCATCAGCTGCAGAATATTAAAGCGTTGCTATCATTTACAAATACTAATTTAAGTGCCATATTTGCAACTTCATATTGTGATTCTAAAGTAAATGAGCGTTAAAATGTTGTTGGCGTGGGAACCTTTTTAATATTGCACGTTACTACACACTCAACGACGACGGCGTGTTTATTTTCAATTCTTACGTCCCTCCTTCAAGTCGCGTTCAGTTTTTAAAACGATCCCGTGCAGCAGAACTTCTTTCCGAGCAGCATCTGCTTCCAGCGTGGGAATCTGTCGTTCCCTGTCCACGACACCTCTTGTCGCTAAGCAACTCCCCGTGACAGCAAGTTGGTAGCAAGTGCTTCAAGAAACAGCATTTGAATGCCTTGATACCATACTGTAGATGACGCTGAGCGACGGAGACGAAATAATCTGTAGCATCTTTATCTTTCAGGCACAGCTGCTTTAAACTTACAAACACTGATAGTTTCAGAAACACCTGGCGACTCTGAAGTGGACTGACTCCTGTTATCTTTTAAGCTGAAGGATGTGCCTCCAGTGTTTTATTTCAAGTCTGGACAGTTTAAACCAAAGTCTTAAGCTGTTATTTGTGATTCAGGGATTTAGATGGTATTTTTGTAGATGCATTTTAGTTTTTTGCAGGCATTGTTTTATGTTAACTGTATCGTTTAATGTCTTACTGACCTGGAAATTTCAGTTGATCATGTCTCGGCCTTTTAAACGCTGTAATACTTGCTGATATTTGTAATAATCATTTATCATCTTGTCTCTGTTTGTCCCTGCAGTCCATCTCCTAAAGTCCTGACTCAAAATCTCAAGTCCAGTCCACAAAGATTTCATTTGGAAGCCAGGTTGGTCCTTCGACTTATATTTAACTTTTTCTTTGTTTGCATTTCTTTGGTTTATATGTTTTAAACTTCCACCGTTATTTGTTTAGTCCCATCAGGTTTGGACGCTGTTGGCGTCTGTCCCACAAGTCTTCTGTCCAGTTCCAGCTGGTTTTTTCTGTTTCTTTTGGTGGACGGCAGCCGCGTTTTTCAAGCTGGAAGAAGGCGAGACGAGCAGGGCCGACGGCCCGACCTTCGTGCTGCGACACCGAACTTCAAATCAAATAGAAAATGCTAAAAATTCCTCGCCTACAAGTCCCATGAGTCCGCGGGAGAAAGACTCACCCACCTCAGGCTCTTCAACCAGTCACCTCAGCGCCACAGAGTGCCCCTCACACAATGGGGTGAGTGTCAGACACACGCGTGCGTGCTGTCAGGGGATGGGTTCAAAGCGAGTTTCTGGGTCACGCTGTAAACCGAAACTCACATTCTCGTGTGAATAAAGCAACAGTTCTTGTTAATGGGGAAGGACGCAGCGCTGACCAGTCTGCTTGTTTGATACGTTATTTACGGGACTTTTCTTCCCAGGGTTAATATTTAATCTGACGTTTAGAATTTTAAGTCAAAGACATGAACGAGATTTGTGTTTGCCACTTCACTTTTATACACGCACAAGAGCAGTCCTTTTTCAAGTTTGTATTTTGTACCCATTTTAGGACATGGGTTTCTATTAATTTGTGTTACATATGTCCTCCATGATGTAGTGTTATAGGGAACAGGAAGTCAGTCAGACTTCTGCAGCCACTTGGAGCCATTTGCCATATTAGGAGCGGGTTTTGTTTATCTGCTGCATGCACACAAGGACAGTTGCACACAAACACCCAAAAACGCTTAGATTGACAAATAAGTTTTATTGCCATGCATATTTCACGACTGATCCAATGAGGTTGCACTCACGTCGTCCTCTTTAAGGGGAGGAGTCTAGAGTCGAAGAAAGCTGAGTGTCTCTGGTGGTTACGGCACTTGGTTTCCGGTTCTGGATCACGACGGGTCGGGACGAAGTCCATCGCTACAATAATTATATAACTTTTATCTGCCTTAATAGAAATTAAATGTTAAAACTTTTTTATTTTCTGCCGTTTTTTGTGTCGGCACTAATAATAAGGAGCCGGCTTCGAACGCCGTGGTCGTAAGTCTGTCACAATAAACAATAAATTAATCGCATAATAAATGAAAATTATTTACCCCATTTTCATTTATCGGCTTTATCGTTTCTTCGCGTCTCTCTTTCTACTGAAGACACTGGATGACAAAAGGCTCAACTCCGGTGCTCTTCACTGACTCCTCCCTTTCTCTTTAAAATCCATGTTAACCGTCCAAAATCACGTTTTTGGATCATTAAAAGAAGCGAACTGAGAAGTGAAGCTAACAGGCCGACCTTGGGGGAGGAAAACCTCCCTCTTGTCGAAGCTCCAAAATTCATGGTTGAAACCCGTGCCTTCACTTGAACAAATTGTTTTTCTCTGCAAAAAGAGGCTGAGAATTTGTTTTTTTAATTAAGTTTTGTGTGAAAAATTCTATGCTAAAGAGCTCAAACCACACCGAGCAGCCGCCATTTTGAGAACCGAAAAACAGAAAGGAGAGAGACAGCCCGTGTCACGTCAAGGGGCCCCCCCCTCCCATTTTTCTTAGAGACACGCTGCTCGCGCTCTCACTATCCATCCTTTAGTTCAAACAGTCTTATACTACCATCCAGTGGTCAAAAATAGGTACTACATGCACAACAAATTAACAAACGTCTTCTTTAATTTGACAATAATTACTAATTATTGTCAAATTTCAATCATTATCGTTTATCACAATAATTTCTGAGACAATCGCCCAGCAAAATTTATCGTGACAGGTCTACAGGGTCGTACGGCAACATTTGTGTAACGTAACCCTGACACTTACCCTAAACCAGTACACACCTTGGCCCCAAACTCAAATGAGGTTCCACCATATTGTTTCTTCAGGAGCTATTAATCCTGACAAGGCAATGATTACGGTAGATGATTACATCGGAAAAAGTCCCTAAAAGTACATACACACACACCACTGGTCTTTCATATAGGTTATTGCTAGATTAGATGCGCGTTAGTCACAAGCACGTACATTAATGTAGGTTAATCACTTGTCCACAAGGCTGTGGATTATAGGAACGCTCTTTAAAGACACAATAAACTCACGTACATTGTTTATAAACTGGGCTGCAGTAACTTGGTGGTCAGTGCTGCGATACTGTAATCTGGAGGCTTCAGGTTCGAGCCCTGGTTACATCAGGAAGGGCATCAGGCAGAAAGAGAAAGCAAAATCTCTTATTGAAATTTGCTCAACGTGGCGACCCCTACAGAAAAGAACAGCCGAAAGAAAAACACGGCCGAGAGCGCTGGCAGAGAGCTGATTTCTTTTAGAGTGTTTAGAGTTCAGCAACATTGTTTAGAATATTGTAGAGCGTGGGAAGGGTTTAAAACACCTTTTATATAATAAACTACTACTTGTACTACCATCCCTACTTCGTGGTTTTTCACGTATCACGGGGCTTCAGGGTACGGATGCGTGATAAACGAGGGACTACTGTATTGATGTAGCTGTGTCTTAAAAGGAAGCACACACTTGTTTTGAAATGTAACTTTTAGAAAAAGTTTGTTAATTCTAAAGTTTAATATATGTTGGAACAATAATCTTTTAGTAATTTGAGACAAAAAAAAAAAAGCTTAGAGGACTGTTGCTCAAGATGGCTTTAAAAATCAGAAGCTAGTCCGACTCTTTTGAAGAAAAACAAGAACAAGTGTTGGCTGATGCCCTGAGGAGGATGGATTATGTTATAGTGTTTGGCAGCAACTCTTGGTTTTTCACGGTTTGGTCACGAGCGAGTCTGTTTACGATGGTTTCCAGCCTCCACCACCATCTTATTGACACTTTGAAGGCTTAGAAGACTCGTCGATGAGTCATTCTGTCCTGCAGTCATCAGGGCTGTATTATGATGAGGTTGGCTCCGCCCCTGCCTGATGTCCAGCTTTAGTTGCACATCTAAAGTCTCCTGTGACGGCTGCCAATCAAACTGAAGCTCTGTGGGTCGGCTCGTGCTCCTGTTTAGACTGTGTGTGCGTACTCGGTCAAAGCTGTCGCTCTATTGTCCAGCGTGAAAGAGCCGCTGAGCCGACACACAATAGTGTTTGTGTGCGTCTATTGTGTCTGCCTCTGTGAGCGTTAGGGTCGAACCTTTTTACCTGCTGTAACGCAACACGGACACCTGAGCAGGCTTCAGAGGCCTCCTGCTGCAGTCAGCAAAGGCACAGTGTCTTAACACCCCACATGCCACCTTTTTAAAATTTTAAACATTTTTTGTGCGTATCATTGTGTGTCTTGAACGTTTTGCACGGTGTGGTGAGCTCTGGGGTCAGTTTCATGCATCCTGTTTGCCATCAGGTTCAGTTTCTAACAAGTCTTTATTAGAATTAGGGCTGAACGATTTTGGAAAATACAGGTAACCCCCGGTTTCCGGCTTAGTTCCGTTACACCGGCCCGGCCGGATACCGAAAAAGCCGGTTACCGG
>JARVGQ010000309.1:32009012-32019568 GCA_031762355.1 Hypsolebias martinsi | reverse complement strand
TGTGTATATATATACATATATATGTGTGTGTATATATATATGTGTGTGTATATATATATATGTGTGTATATATATATATGTGTGTGTATATATATGTGTGTGTGTATATATGTGTGTGTGTATATATATATATATATATAAATAAATAAAACTATAACATGTTTATATTTTTAAGAAAATTAGATCCTTGTCCGTGGCATGGTAGTTTTGTTTTATTTCAAATTAATTATATAGCAACGCTCAAACTCCAGGGTGTCTGTGCATCCTTGGTTTTTAATTTATGCATCTAAAGGCCTTAAAATGTCTTAAATTCCTTAAATGTGTAAGTTAGTCTTAAATTCATAACTCAAAGGTCTTAAAATGTATCTGGGCAAGAGGGATTACATTTCGCCATTGTTGCAACAAATTTCTGTCATCTATAAATGTGAGGAGGGGGGTAAAAACAAAAAGTGTAAAGCCATCCAATGTAAAGATGATGCAGGGTTTAAACTGACGCTGCCTTTATCCAGTATGACCACAGTCATGAAGGCTAAACTGGAGATTAAAACACGATTGAGCTTTATGTACGAAAGTATTCAGTAGATGTTTTATTTATTTTTTTAATGGGATGTTTCCAACTAAATAACTACACTTGTACATACACTTATTGAACCAGGGAGCACTGAATGAAACCTGTTCAATTAACAGACAAAAACTAAATTTGAATGCGTCTCAGAGCGATACACATGCTTTGCTTGGTTGTAATACAGCACGATGCCCCAACCATCGTCTCCATTTATAGGCGTTTCAATCTTAAATTTCATTTGAGGCTTTAAAAAGGTCTGGGTCTTAAATTTGACTCGCTGAAACCTGCAGAGACCCTGAAGGCCACACTGGGTGAAAGTATCTCATAGCGTACTATTCTTTTGTTAACCAAAGTGGTGTGTGTTGCATAAAAATAATTTAAAAAGTAGAGTATTGTGATAAAACTTGTTCAACCATGTAGTCTAAGATGAGCTATTCTTTGTCAATTAAAAATGGATAAAAGGAAAATGTCAAGTGTTGTCTTTACATAATTTCCTCTTCATCATTAAAAATAAACATTATTTATTTTTCAGGAAGTAAAATTATTTTTAGTAAATCATGTGTGCATGTTTACAGGTATGAGCGTGGAGGCTTCGCTGGTGGAGGAAACAGCCGCTGGGCGGAGGACTCCAGAGAAGACGACTGGTCCAAACCCACTGCGCCCAATGAACGTCTGGAACAGTAAGGCGGATTTTATCACAGATTTGAGAAGTAATGTGTACGTCGAACTTAAACATTTATTTAAACCTCTTTGTGTAGTGAGCTCTTCTCTGGAAGCAACACTGGGATAAACTTTGAGAAATATGATGATATTCCTGTGGAGGCGACTGGAACCAACAGCCCTCCTCACATTGAAAGTGTGAGTCTCCACTGCTTTTCATTGAACACTTTGGTCTGAGTGTACCTTACACACTTGACATGTTAATTTTTTTCTGTAGTTTCATGATGTGGACATGGGTGAGATCATCATGGGGAACATCACTCTGAGCCGTTACACTCGTCCTACTCCTGTCCAGAAGCATGCCATTCCCATCATCAAGTCCAAGAGAGACTTGATGGCCTGTGCCCAGACTGGTTGGTATTTTTGGACATTTTCAGTCTATGCAAATAACGAGCTTATTATCCTAACCTGCAAAAAAAAAAAGTTTGATACAGTTGTTGTTTATAATTGTGTTTATATAATCCTTGCTGTGTTTCAGGCTCTGGTAAGACGGCTGCCTTCTTGCTGCCAGTGCTGAGTCAAATCTACACAGATGGACCAGGAGATGCTCTGCAGGCCTCAAAGAACAGTGGACAGGTAGCAGAGAAAACCATTATCAACAGTAAAGAGTTCACTGGTGGATTCTGATCTTTTATTTATTTATTTTTTTAAATAAATGTCTTTGTCTTTGGTTCTTAGGAGAATGGAAGGTATGGCCGTCGTAAGCAGTACCCCCTCTCCCTTGTCCTGGCTCCAACCAGAGAACTGGCGTTGCAGATCTACGACGAGGCAAGGAAGGTGAGTTCAAAGCTAGCAAATCACTCTGATGCTAACACCGTTTGCCCACATGTTAAATGATGAAGCCAATTATTTTTATTTTATTTTTTTTTTGTCCAGTTTGCCTATCGCTCTCGTGTGCGTCCATGTGTGGTCTATGGTGGCGCTGATATTGGTCAGCAGATCAGGGACTTGGAAAGAGGCTGTCACCTGTTGGTGGCCACACCAGGACGTCTGGTTGACATGATGGAGAGGGGCAAGATTGGTCTGGACCACTGCAAGTCAGTATAACTCATTCAGATACGTATTGCTAAAATGTCTGATTCCAGTCAGTTAATGTAAAATTTGTTTGTAGCTACTTGGTCCTGGATGAAGCCGACCGCATGTTGGACATGGGGTTTGAGCCCCAGATCAGACGAATTGTAGAACAAGATACAATGCCACCAAAGGGAATTCGTCAGACCATGATGTTCAGTGCCACTTTCCCCAAAGAGATCCAGGTATGTTGATTACATCTTAAGGCGTTTCTTTTGTTTGGCTTGCTTAACCTATGATTTTATTTTTAGATCCTGGCTCGAGACTTCCTGGAGGACTATATATTTTTGGCAGTAGGCCGTGTTGGCTCCACCTCAGAAAATATCACCCAGAAAGTGGTCTGGGTAGAGGAGACCGACAAGAGGTCCTTTCTTCTGGACCTACTCAATGCCACAGGTAGGAAATGCACATGAAATTATTTTCCCCTCAATTTCTCCTTTTGTCTGTTTCACGCCAAGCTAATGTTGACTGAGACAAAAAAATCTCAATAATTCAAGCAAATGTACAGCTGTGAGCAGACACTGAAGCATCAAGCAGATTTAGCTTCATTTTAAAAGTTGCATACTGAGCAAAATTGTTCACTGGGTTATGTTCAGTAGTCTTTTTGTTTTATTATTTTTCAAGCTGTAGAATAAATATGAGATCCTAGAATGTAACGAGTAAATGTGAACAATCCTGTAAAGTCTTATCAATAAGCCAGTATTTTAACGTTCTTGTCGTTCATGATTTCTTACAGGCAAAGACTCTTTGACTCTAGTCTTTGTGGAAACCAAGAAAGGAGCTGATGCTCTGGAAGACTTCCTGTACCGTGAGGGCTACGCCTGCACCAGCATCCACGGAGATCGATCCCAGAGAGACCGGGAGGAAGCTCTGCATCAGTTCCGCTCTGGGCGCTGCCCAATCTTGGTGGCTACAGCTGTAAGCAATCTTTTTATGTTTTACAAAGAAACAAAAGTCTGGACTTTGTTGCTTCAGTGTTCTTACCAGGGTTTGTGTGTCCTACTGTTCAGGTGGCTGCACGTGGTTTGGACATCAGCAATGTGAAGCATGTTATCAACTTTGATTTGCCCAGTGACATTGAAGAATACGTTCACCGTATTGGCCGTACGGGACGTGTGGGCAATCTTGGTAAGGCGCTACTTTTTTCTTACCAAGAATGCTAATGAACATACCGCTTGGTGCCGAGTATGTAATGTGTTGTCTACAATGTTTTTCAGGTCTGGCCACGTCGTTCTTTAACGACAAAAACAGCAACATAACCAAAGATTTGTTGGACATCCTGGTTGAGGCCAAGCAGGAGGTTCCTTCCTGGCTTGAGAGCCTGGCTTATGAGCACCAGCACAAGAGCAGCGGCCGAGGACGCTCAAAGAGGTAATCACTTGTTTCATGGTTGTCACTTGATAGTTAGTACAAGAACTTGATTAAGTAGCTTTGTTCTGAGCAAAGTAAAATATACATGACCTTATTGCTTCTTTTCCTTTTGCTTCTTTGAGTCCTTCAAAAGAATTGAAGAATGTTATACGCCATCAAGTTTGCTGTATTTTGCAGTGAAAGTGCATGCAGTAATGGCTGATGTACAACAAAAATGCTTCATTTCTTTTTTTTTTTTTTTTAATATGGGGTGATCCCCACAAAGAATCCAAAAATGTTGGTAAACTTAACAAAACCCTGTTTTCTATAACAATGTTTATTGAAGTGTAAAACAAAACTAAATTCCTCCCAAAAATACTTAGTTTTGCTAGAGTGATGCAGCAATTGTAGTAAAATATTTGTTCAACTTTCTTAATAGTGATGGCTCTTTCAGGTTCTCAGGCGGCTTTGGCGCCAGAGACTACCGTCAGACGCCAGGTGGTTCTGGAGGGTTTAACAGCAGCCGTCCAGGGCGCAACCCCGGAGGTCATGGAGGGAACCGTGGCTTTGGTGGAGGTAAGAAAGCTACATTTATTCAGTTTTACTTTAGGGTTATCGTTGAAGTGTGACTCAACTTTGTGGCTCTAAAATTTGATGAAAAGCAGTAATTTAGATTTTCATTGTGAAAAGAAATGCAGAGTATTACAATCCAAATATTTCTCTCAGAAACCAGTAAAACGCTAATGCTTTTTAAAATAGGTTTAATTTTTCCCTTGACATGACAATTTTTTTTTTCATTTCACATAGAAGCGTGAGCTGAGTACATTTTAAGCATTTTACATCAGAACTTGTTCTTACAGGTGGCTTTGGGGGAAACTTCTACAGCAATGATGGCTACGGAGGAAATTACAACCACTCTGGTAGTGTGGATTGGTGGGGAAACTAGTCTTCATAGGAACAGGTTGCCATGCCAACCCAGTGGAAACCACATGTTCATGTAAGCCAGACTGTAACAACCCTCCTGTAGCTTCACTGACAGTACATGACAAACCCTGGTTCTCTGCCATTCGCTTCTCATAAAGGAAGTGCAGCACGACGCAAAGGAAGTCACCAGCACGTGCAAAGCACTGGTGCCTGCAGAGATTTGCACACCTCAGAGTGAGCATGGATGCTAACGTGCATTGTCCCACTGCAACCTTGGGCTTTTCATCGTTAAAGTATTTTTGTTCCTAATGTGGGGATTAAAACAAATTGGGGTTGAACCTGTTGATGTACTGTGCCTTTTGAATTTAAACTGGAAATTTGTTTCATTTCACCAGATTAACATGGCCAAGAGCTCTAAATTTGTTTTTACTAGTATTTTGTTTCAAGAAAAAACAGCAAGTTGAACTAAGCTTGAACTTATTCAAACCTTGGCAACCACTTGGGTGTTGTGGCTCTCAGTCATGATTCCATTTGAAACTCAAATTTATTACAGAAACATTGTGTGGCTTTTTGTCGAACAGCTAACGGTGTCATTACCATATTTATACAAATCTGGGCCGCTCTGTGAAGCAACTGTTTTAAGCCTAAGAGACAAGAAGTTGTTTTTGTTTATTTTTGCTCACTCTATCCTGAACGGGCTCTGTTTATGGATATGGTAGTCTTTAAAAAAAAAAAAAAAAAAAGCCATTCCTATTAAAATCTTAAACACAGAAGTCATTAAGCTCAGTGCCAACAATCGCTGAGGCAGAAACAAGAAAACTGAATGCTGGAACTCGTTGCTCCAACCTTTTCATTGACTTGACAGTGTTATGGCAGCTGGTATGTTACCGAGTGCTAGCTACTTTAAGTGGACGGTGTTTTTTGTTTTTTACTTGAAACAATGTTTGTGCAAGCGTTTTAAGATTTAAAAAACTTAAGTCAGTTATTTTGAATTGTTTATTTACAAATGTGTATCAAACGATGCCTGCCATCTTGAAAGTGAAGTTCAAAATGGCTGCCTAATGGACCACAGCATTTGGGGGCCTCAGAGGAGTGATAACAGAATTAACCTGCAGCCGAGGCTCTGATATACGCTTGCAAGTGTTTTGTTTTTTGGTCAAGGAGAAAGGACATGCAAAATGAGTCGCAGGCTTAACTTACAAACATTTTCTCTTTTCAAGCTGCGTTGGAGGCATGGTTCATCTTTAAGACAGGCATTTGAATTATCACTGAGGTTTTCTATTATTAGTGAAGAAAGGGGGTGGGGTACAGCAGCAATCCAGCCACAGCAGTTGGTTCAGGTGTAAGAGGACAGGGCAGGCGTGGGGCGAGGTTTTCAGCGCACCACTGGTGTCAAGTGGCTTTGGCTTCCATTGCTGCATAAACTGTGAAGGTGGCCAAAGATCTTACTTCTGTCAAAGGTCTGTCTGTTTTCTTTAAGGAACAATTCAATCATGTCAGGTCCTCTGGGTGTTCATCTGCTCAGACATTTATTTAAAAGAAAAAATAGCTTCGTAAAATGAGGCGGCTTTTCCTCTTAAAGAGGAGCAGCCACTGAGGGGCAGAGAGGGGGGTGGTTTCACCACTGAATGCTCCCAGTCTCCTCATCAGGTATGTTGTGCCTTCAAACCTTTCTTTTCTTAAACCTAAAGCAGATGCACTGACAGTGTTGAGAGATTGAATGGTGCTACTTGATATGTGTGTGTCGGCCCTTGTACGTCGAGCCCATCGAGTTTTACAAGTTGTTTTATTGCACATCTAGAATTTTATATAGATGTCTTGGATATGTGTCCTTAAGCTTCCAAATATTGTGTGAGGAGTTTGTGGGGTGGGAAACGCAGCTTGTTTACAAAGGGGAAGGGGTTCTCAATGTTTAAAACCAGGATTTATTTGGGACCAGGGGATTTAGCAGTTGGGGGGGAATTTAGCCATTTGCACAGATTTCTAGATTCTACTTTTGCTGCTAGTTTTGTGTAATTTATTAAGCATTTTTGACAAATATTTATTTTTGTAAGCCTCAAAGTGATTCTTTGAAAGTTTCAGAAACTTGACCAAAAGACAGTACAAAAAACACTGGCACTTGAATGTTGAATGTCACCTGTGTGAGTGAAATTTATATATTTCAGGATAGTGAGCTTTTTAAATGTTTGATATACGTTGGCCTCTTGGGCCAGTCGTCTATTTAAATATACTAATTGGTCTTCAAAATTCAAAGTTGAATTAAATAAACATGCCAAGGTTTGGAGTAAAGCTATCAAAAGAGCAAATTTCCAAGCATATCAGTGCAGAAGTGTTCAGATTCTCCAAATGTGTGCGTTATTGATTTTGTCTAATTTGATCGATAATTGTTTTTGTTTTTTTTCTCTAGTTAATGTCTGGCACATGGCAATCCTTAAAGAAACAAACGTGTGGTTTATTCTTGTTATTTGCAAATGTCTCTCGTGTTCTCTTGAGTCTGGAGCAGGTCTTCAGCATTCATTTCTCAAAACAGCTGATGGTGCTGCTTGGGGAAAGAACAGACGGCTCTGCACATAACTTTGTAAGCAGAACCGGAGACTTGTTCCCCGATCTTTGGAGAACGCTTGAGCTCTTTAGACGTAGACTTTGCTTTTCTGTATTAGCCTCTAGGCTACAGCACTGCATGGGAAGTGTTTGGCCGTTCAAATTGTATGATTTTACCTAAATAAAATGTTTCGGTGCAGAAGTATGTGGGGGAAGATCAAGCATGTTTTCTGAAGACTCGTTTACGGTCAAAATGCAGAAAAAACAAACAACTTGTAGCAAGCAGCCTCCTGCCCTGTGGATGTAAGGCGGACGGTGACAAAATTACATTTATAAATTGGATGAGCTTGATTTCTTTTGAAGAAAATGTTGCATAAAGTTTTCATTTGTACATTACAACTGTTATTTGTGTATTTTTGTTTTACTTTAGAAAATCATCACACTTGAACTAGATTCAGACCAAACTTAAAATAATTAACGATGCAAGCATTATGTAAACCTTAGATTTTAACCCTTACTGATGCACAGCTGCTGTGTTGATCAAAACGAACACCTGGTAAATCAACACTGCCTGCTTCAAAAGCAATTACTGTACATTTTAGGAAAACATTCAGGAATAAAATGCAGCAAACACCATACTCTCTTGCACTTGTTTTAATCGGTGTACATTTGAAAAGGAATAGTTTAATATTAAAATTGTTTTCACGGGTTCTTGAGTTTGGGGGTGGGGCACTTGCACTGGCAACCAGCAACTGAGAATTTTGGGATCCCCCCCCCCTACATTTTGAGCAGTGTTTAGTAACTACAAGCTTTAAAAGTAAATTGTTTTGTGCATTGAGTTGATACGTGTGAAATGTTTCCTTTAAGGAATAATTCTACAAAAATTGAATTAAAATAAAATGTTCCTCTAACTGAACCACAAAGTATTTTTTTTTCTGTTTCTAGGTTGTAGTGGAAAGTCTGCAACCTTTACTTTGTAGAGCCATTTCTACCACAGCTGCGAAACGTGCAGCCTTCAAGAATATAATTAATGTCATGAGGTGGTTTCCTGATCATGCACTTCAAAAGCTAGCTATATTTTTGAAATGAACTAGTGTTTAAATGCTAAATTGTAAACTTTTAACAAGCTTTTCCTGTGAAAATACAGTGTAATTTTTTAAAGCTCGATGAAATACTGAACTGAACATATGAATTTGAAAAGGTGAAAATTTACCCATCAGTATTTGAAATATTGCCGAAATGCTGAAGACACGAAAACTAAAACTTACTGATGGCTTGAAGGAAAATGACAAGGCTTGCTACAGGCTTAAAGTAGCAAAATGCTGGCAGGATTATAAAAAATGCTACTTAAGGTATAAATAATCACTAACAAATTACAGAAACATCCTAATAATTAGCCAAAAATAGCAAAACACAAAAAGCAGGAAAACTGTTTAGCCAGAAGTAGCAACATGCAGGAAGATTGTAGCCAAGAGCAAGAAGCTGTGAAACATTAAGGCTTAGGGCCAAAAGTATACTGAATGCTAGCAACAAGCAGGAAAACTAGTCAGGACTAGTGAAATACAGGAAAGTCTTCGAGCCAGAAATGGCAAAAGGTTGGTAAATACAAGAAATGGCTGGTTTGGAATTAGTGAGACAAAAGCTAGCTATCAGTCAGAAGTAGTGAGAGAAATGTCTGGGTCCTGGGCCTCCCTGCAACCTGACAATGGAGAGGGATAGATGTGGGTGGGGGTTCACCTTCACTTATACGCCTACTAAACCCAATCTCTGACCCATGAGGTGTCCAGCTCTGAAATTTGACATTTCTGACATTGTTGCAGAGCTAGAGCTCAGACAAAAAACGGTCCACAGACTGTACGTTAAGATTTGATGGCCTCCTTGAGTTTTTATTTAGCCTTCAGTGTTGTGGATCATCATTTTTAGATAATTATGTCTGAAATTGAGCAAGTGCACTGAATTTAAAAGGAACACAAGAAACATTAAAGTTAAATAGCAAAAAAAAGCTGAAAAGATCAGAGAAGCCAAAAATGGCAGATTTCATTAATTCAACCTTTATTTAGGCAGGTTAACCCCATTGAGCCTCGAGGACTCATTTACAAGAGAGACCTGGTTACAAACAAAGAATGATGGCAACAGGAGATTTTCCTTGGACAATCAATAGACAAATCATAAGACAGGTGTACAGATTTTTCTCTTTTTTTTACAAGTTAAAACAAAGATGTCAAAGTAGCAAAACAGACAGATTATAAGGCAGATGTAGAAAATCAAAAACAGGAACATGTCTGCATTGGTTTTTGCCAGGATTCCAACAGATTCTTAAAGCCATTTAGAGAAGTCAATGTCGAGATATAATATATAATATAATAAAATTCTAACAAAATTGAATAGGCTTACATTTCTGCTTTACATGCATATTTAGTATGAATATTGTTTTTGAATTTTGGAAAAATTTATATAAATCTCATTAAAATCACAATAATTTGACAATTTCCTTACAGCAATTTAGTCGATGTTGAAAAAAAAAAAAAGATTTAAGATCATTAACTTTGTGATTATTTTCTGGCGATGGCCTGGTACTATGAGACTGCTGTGCTCACTAGTAACCATCTGGAATCTAGACTGTTAAGATTTATCTCATGCAAAGTTAATTGCAGACATCTGATGTTTTTGAGAGATATTGCAGACATTTCCTGATTCTCCTGGATTTCTTTTAAAAATAATTATGATTTAATAAGATCACCTGCATGTTTAGCACCTAAAACTTAGAACAAGGTGGGGGAGTTTAAAAAATGTAATGTATCTGGTGATTGTTGAACATACTGTATGTCTGTAATTTCCTCACTGACATGAAGTAGCAAACTGGGGGGGGGGGGCGCTCCTCCTCCCATCCCAGCCATCTGGAAGAGAAAAGAATGGAGGTATCAGAGAGGAACAGCTAGACCTCTTTTGGTTTACACCGACATGAAATATGATTAATTTGAATTGTACAGCTATCTATCCAATATCAATTATATTGACCTAAATAAACATGGGTTTTATAGATGTGCAAACTGCTTGTTATGCTACTCAGACATGGAAATTGCTAACGATGCACTATTACTGTATATGTAGGATTGATGAATTAGGTCACAGTTTTAGAACAAATACAATATAAACAGTACACGTGACACTACACATGTTTGGTTTTCACTTGGTATTATGACATTGTTTTACAGTAGTCCCTAATTTATTTTGGAGGTATCCGTACCCTAAAGCCCCGTGATAAATCAAAAACCATGAAGTAGGAATAAGTATTAGTTTAGTTTAGTGTGTGTGTATATGTGTGTATATATATATATATATATATATACATGTACATATATATATATATATAAATGTAAATATA
>JARVGQ010000309.1:31946289-31957225 GCA_031762355.1 Hypsolebias martinsi | reverse complement strand
TAAAGTACAGATACATGAAAAATGTACTTAAGTACAGTAACAAAGTATTTGTACTTAGTTACATCCCACCACTGCTGATTAACATCTCAAAAGCTCAAATAATATCTCAACTACAGCCCCAAATCCCAAATGAGTTGAAAAGGAGGTGACGTGGATGCATTACCATCTACCTGGAGGCTGTGCTTGAGTGCCTGACTACCAAGATCTTGGAGGTAGTGGGAAATGCGGCTTGTGACAGCTGGAGGATCAAAATTGTCCCCTGGCACCTGCCATTAAGTCTGCAGTGACGAGGGCCTCAGCAGCTGCTGGGAGAAACGGCCATCGCTGGGGGAGGAGTTCTGCCTGGCATTCAGGCAGTCCGGCTGCCCAAGAGGACCGAGAGTTCTACTGGGTCTGGATGGATGGACTGGCATCGGCAACCAGCTTCTTCAGACCTGCTGTGGGACGGACTGCTACAAGAGATCCTTCCTGCCCAAAACCATCAGCATCTAGAACAACTCTAATGAAACCAGGATGAGCTACAACAACAGTTAAATTCCCTTTGGGATTAATAAATTATTTCTGAATTTGATTTAATTGAATGACCATGACTACTGGGCTTTATAGAGTCCAATATTCTTTATAGAAGAAAGTTGATGGATATTTGGATTTCAGGCTTCGGCCGCATTGGCACTCTTCAGAGTTTCTTACATCCTAGTTGTGTAATGACACTTTAATGACTGCTCAGTACCATGGGACCCTGCTGTAAACAAGACACACAATTCCCACATCCCTCCACAGCTGCTTGCTGAAATTGTGTGAGAGAACCAAAGTTTGAGCTCAATTTTTTTTGTCCAGCCAAGTGGCAGGATGTGTTGTCAGTGCTTTTGTTTGGGCAGACATTTTTAGAAGCAGCAGAGACAAAACAATGTGTACAACGTCATTAGAGTGGAATATGGGATTGGTTGACCCTCAGGAACAATGCAGCAGAGCAAACATGGGCTCTATGCACCCTGCCTGGTCCGTTATCAAGCTCAGAAAAAACCCCAACTAAAAACAAATCTGAACTGTTTAAACCGATCCAGTTTGCAACACAGCATCCCATTTACTAAACACCGTTCCTATGAATGTTTCTGGGAGCTGGTGCAGGAAGACATGCAGAAACAAACACAACATGTGCACAGGCAGATTGTGATCCATTTCCTGCTTAGCCTTTTTTTTCCCTCTTTACCTTGTGTGGGCCCTAAATTTAGCCCAGTTCAACTAATCCAGGCAGGAAAACTAAGTTTGGGAAAGAATTGGAGGAAGTCTAGTGGTCTTTTAGACAAACAAAACTCACACTCCGCTCTGGTTGAACGCACCACATTACTGTGCCTGGCTCACAAAGACAAAGGGCTTTGGAAAGATAGAAAGGCTGGGGGATCCTCTGTATCCCAGAGGATTTGTGTTTTCATGCAGATCTGAGTCAGATCTCTTCATGGATAGCTTTAATATCTGGATCTTTGACTTGAATGGATAAATCCTGGTGATTGTTAGTCTCAAACAAGGTAAGGTGCTTTTGTGATTAACTGAAAAATGTTTTGTTTAGAAACTGTTGCTGTGTGATGCACTGAGCTCCCGCTTGATTTGGGCAGATCACAATGTTTGGAGATGTGCTTCTATTTGTTGTCTCTGTGCTTCGGTTTTAGCTGCAAGCCATGATACGATGGAAACTCTTTGAGTTGGTTTGAATTTAAACCCAGTTACAGCAAATCAGACTATAATTCTGACAATATTTGTAACTTCACTGCATTAGGAATGCACCGCTTCATTACCCCGTCACAGGTATTGTTTAGAAAATGTCTTAACCTGAAGCATATCCACTGGTCCAGACAGTCTCATTTCACCAGGTAGTGTCTGATTTCTGTATTGTAGCTTGGAAACAATCTTTTCAAATGTTCCCATTCTCTCAGACACATACAGTGCTTCCTGGTATTTTTTATTTCTTCTTCTTTCAGCTGCTCCTTCTTCAGGGGTCACCACAGCGATTAACTCGCACAAGGACTTGGTGATTGTTTTTACGCTGTATGCCCTTCCTGACACAACCACAGACCACCGAGCTACCACAGCCCTCTGTGTGGAGCAGAGAGCTGCTATCTAGGGCGCCCGGAGGAGCAGATGGTGTGGGTTAAGGGCCTTGCTCAAGGGCCCAGAGTTGGGCAAATGAGGGTGGAGACAGGTGTGTGTGCTTCACCTATCCCACCCACATTTTTGATGTTGTCAGTACCGGGAGTTGAAACGGCAATCTTCCGATCCCTTGCCCACCTTCTCTAACCTCTGCGTCACCACTCCCAAACAAATAAATAAAAACATCAACCAAAATAAAAATGTGGCAGATTTTTCCCCATAAGTTTTTTTAAGAACTAAATAAAAAAAGTTCATTTTTGTAAAACCAAATAAAAAAACTAATGAAATACATTAATTTAATGAAAGCTACACACAGAAAAATGACAGATTCATCAGTGAGTCGTGTTCTGTGAAGCATTGATGATTACATATTTTTTCAGGACATTCATCTTAAAAAAGATAAATATGCAATGTGTTTATAGTTTTATTAAGTATTTTATAAAGTTTATTTCATAAAGCAGCAGAAATACTAAAACTGTACCTTGCCTGTGGATCATTCCTCCGTGCATTATCCTTGCAACAATGCAATGGCTGGAGTCGTTCATCTTCAGCGTGATGCCCTGGGCAACACAAATACATCTTGGATCAGTGACCCGGCAGAAAGTTTCACTGTCACAATAGTGGCAGCACCAATCAGTCAGCTGCAGACTAAAACTAAAAATCTTTTTTGCCATTGTCGATAAATACTGTACTGTACACTTTGCTGTAGAAATTGTTACGTAGTGAAGAAAATTTGAAGTTGACTGTATGAAAAGTCTGTAAGGTGTTGCAAAATAAAAGCAAATGAGGAACAAAAGGTATTTTTATTGCATTATTTAGTAAATCATATTATCAGAAGGTTTTTATTTATAATACAGGGGACAATATAAGTTCAGCTTTTCTTAGGAGTAAAAGAGACTTCGGCAGATAAAGGACGGCTGATCGGATTTTGGAAAAGTTGCTCGATTTCAACTTTTTGAGCCTTCACTCTCCACTAGTCATGAAAATTTTTTTTTGAATAATGGCAGCCTGTTGGAAAACTTTGAGCCAAAGTAGGGGACATTTACCATCAAGGAAACACACAAAGACTGCTGTTACAGATGTCATGGTGTCCATTAACAGCACAAAACACAAAAAAATGTACAATTCAAATGTGTGTTTTTTTTTTTTTTTTTAACAGTTTAACAGTAAAGCAACTAACAAACGTTAAGTTGGATGCACCTGGAATTTATTTTAAGTGAAGGTTTAGAAGAAAAAAGAGGTAATTTGTAAATTTATAAGTAAAATAATTTGGTTGATTATTTCTATGCTGTAACAATGCTTCTTGGTAATTTATTTTATATATTCCCAAAAAGTATGTTTATTTTCCAAGGAATGGTGCTACATCTGTTTTGGAAATGCATTTGTGGGACGAACAGCGAAGCTGAGTAAGTAAGCTGCACTCATGGAAACTTGCATGATCTTTGATAATGCCAGACAGCTTATTCTGCTACTGATCTTAGCAACCAGTTGCAGTCCCATGGTCTGGGACTGAACTCTATCCTGCAAGATGACAATTTTCGCCCCTACAGAGAGGGGTTTGGCAGAAACTACCACCAGGATTGGCAGTGGAGAAGAGGTAATGGTCTGCTTGCAGTCCTGACACCAACCCCATTCAAGACCTGTGAGATAGGCTTTGGTGTGCTCTTCATTCCAGAGTGACCAACACAACTACATTTGCAGACTTGTGACAAATGCAGACTGAAGAGTGGAATGCCATGTCACTTCATTGTGTGACCAAGCTAGTAATATAATGAAAAGGAGGTGTCAGGCTGTTGAGGTTGTGTATGGTTCTTCCACATGCCACTGAAACCCCTGACTGATAAATGAATAGGAATTTTAAATTGGTAATATGTCTCGTTTCTCAAGACTAATAATCTAATCCAGTAAATAACACAAAATAAGTCAAAGGCAGAATAAGTTGTTTAGCATTGCCAGAGAAAACTTGGGTGTTTTTCATGGGCGTTACCGACATACTCAACTCTGCCTCTCAACCACAAATGCATTTTCCTAACAAATGTAGCACCCATATAGGAAAAATAAACAGGTTGTCCAACAGCATGAGGTTTATTACCAAGAGGCAATGCTGCAACAAAGACCAAACACAAATTTCTTTTTAAGTTTTATGCTTAGAGTGCAACGGGAGGTCTCTCTTCACACTTGGAGGCACAAAGCTTGGTAACCTAGTGCAGTTTTTTGAGAAAATGGTTTTTCAATCTCATAAAAATCATGTTCTATTCAGAAAAGTAAAATTTTAAATTGAAATAGAAGTAATACAAAGCAGAGCCCGACTGATGCATCGGTAGGGCCGATAGTTTAGGCCGATATAGACATTTGGGGACCTATCTGTATTAGTGATAATTGGACCAACACTTCTAATTTTCATCCCAAAAATGTTGGGAACAGCCATGTCCTTACTTGAAAATAGCGCAATTGTATTGAACTGTAATGTACTCTGTTCAGTAGAGGATGCATGCAGACTACTTTCATGTCATGGCCATGCTGCACATGACACACACACACGCACGCACACACACGCACGCACGCATGCACACACACGCACAGCTGAAGCAGGGAACAATAAATAGCATATTTTGCTCTAACAGAGCATGGTAAGTTTATTGTAACTGATCTGTAAAATAAATAAAAATCAACAATAAGAAATTATCTTCAATCCACGCTACAAGTTAAGCTACAAGTTAAGCTACAAGTTAGCACGCTAACGTTTAGATAGCCTAGATAACCTATAGGGCCTTGTTAAACTTTAGCCAGAACAATAAATCTAATGTAGAGGTATATATATGTCAGTGTCACCCTGATGCATGCTCAATCAGTGTTAGTAACGTTATCTTTGTCATCCTCAATGAAATGCATTGTTTGTCTGAAATCTTTACTTCTCTGCAAAGAAAAAGAAATGCAGCTGCATTCAATACTTTTATGTATTCTATTTGGAAATAGTATTTGGAAATACTATTTGTATGCTTGCTTTTATGATTGTCTACTCTTGACTTAGTTGTCTACTGTTGCCATCACTCTTTGCTAGAATCAGGTCTCTCTTGTAAATGAGTCCCCAAGGCTCAGTGGGATTGACCTGTACAGTATAAATAAAGGTTGAATGGAAGAAAAAAACAACTAATTAGACCTTCACCCCGGCGACCCCTATGACCCAAAATGAAAGAAGTGGGTAAAAGATAATGGATGGATGGATGTGTGACTGCCTGTTTAAACAATGAACAGGGAAGATGTTTTTTTTTTTTTAAACTTATAGTTTTGTAACCCACTTGATAACTTTATGAATAGTGGAGTATAGAAAATGTGAAGGCACGTTAGGACGACTGTTTCAAGACTTCAAGTGTCAAAACAGGTTTAAAAGTAGCTGTTTACTGAGATTCTTGGAGGTAGAAAAAGTGAAAAAAGTTTCAGCCAATATATCGGTTATTGGCATTACTCCCCCAGGTGACAGCCAACATTTCTATATCAGTCGGGTTCTAATAAAAAAGAACTAGAAAACTGTTGTCGGTCACATTTATCTGTCAGACTTTTGTACAGCTTTGTTCTATTTGTGTGACTACGTACCATCGGCTCGTCTGTGTTTTTCTGGAACTGAACTAGACGCACTCTGGTGACGTTCTCCAGGTCCATGTCTCCAATGGCACTCTCCGGAGAGTCTCCGTTAAGGTATGGTGAGGTGGGTGGAGGGGTCACCCGCAACGCCTCGTCACTGTAAACTTCATGGGCAACCACGTCGTGGGTCTGCAGCAGCGCCTGTGGCCACACAGAGACACACAGAGAACAGGAGATTTGATGGCAAAGTTGCTGAAGTGAAAAGGCTGCCAATATTTCAAAAACAAACGAAACCCAAACTTAAAGGTGGAAAAAAGTAAACATATATGTATTTTTGTAACTCTATGAAACATGGACAAACTTCCATGTTAAATGTGATTTTGGGGTCAGCCTGAAAAAAGAACCCCACAGAACACATACAAAGTGAACATAAGGTGAACTTTCTCTCTCCATTTTTATAAAGGTTTGAAAAACCTGTGAAGAGTAACGACTTCCATATTTTCTCTTCCACCCAATTGAGTCTTGTTCTGATTGAGAGCCAGAGAGTCAGAGTTCAACTAAAAACAAGTTTGTTCTGTTTCTATTGTCCAATTCCACCCTGACCAGGATTATTACTGGTCCATAGCAAAACAAACAAACACACAAACAAACAAAAAAATACCTGATTACATTGACTGTTGCAGATTCTTTTAATGTATACAAATCTGATGTCAGAACCAGTATATGCAGTGTTAATGAAATGTGCCTCTTGTGACACACACTGGTACACAACTTTTTTATGCTTGGAAAGATAAATAGCTTATTTCACAAAACAATTCAAAGCCTGAGCCGAGATGTGATTTTACTATCTCTGTGCAATTTATGAATGAACCAAGGTGGCATAGTGGGGGTTGAAGTCAACTCGCAGTTGTTACTCCTACGAGTCACCAAGAGAGGCAGTGACAGAGCTGTAACGGTTGATTTAAAAAGGGCAAACCTGCATTGTGTTTCAAGGGCATTATGTGGTGATGAGTCTGTTTGCCCAACTAACTGTGGGATTTGCAAAAGGGGATGTCCAACAAACCTTTTATGTGTAGTTCTACACGTCAAGGCTCTCCACAAGTCTATAGCTTTTTGGCTGATTTCATTTATAAAATGTACATGGTTGTAAGATGTGGCTACTCCACTTGCAGCTGAAAAACAATCCCATCTTTGACAGAAGCCAATTGTCACATATGTGACACATGGAATGCATGCAACCAGCCAATACAATGGCTTTATGATATTAATCAACTTTTAACAAAGAAAATACATTGTGACATTCCTATACCACAACTTAAACCATTTTTGTTTAAAAAAGTGCTCCTGAAAATCTATTTGAAGAGCCACCCCACTGACCCCCTTCATTACTAAAACAGTTGAGACACCCTGACCCTCTGGCATGAACATGCAAAATGTAGGGGTTCGTGTAATTTTGAGTCTCTACCTACTCTACAACAGTTGCACCTTAGTGAAGGGTGCAATGGGATTAACTTCTCTATCAAAGGAAGAACAAGTTAAAGCTGAACTTAAGCATCAACATTAAAGTTTAAGGAGACTTTACTGTCATTTGCATCATATGTGGTACATGAGGTGGATGGAAATTGTGTACTCAAGGTCCCAGTTATATCCAACAATAGCAAAAACATAAACTATAAAAAAGAAGCAGTATACAGGGCTAACCTGCATTGATAGGATATACACTAAACAACAATATAATATAATAAGGTGTGTTAAACAACAGCCTGGACATGAGTAGGTTGTGAGCAGATGGGTATGAATACAGCAGTTTATGAGTACAAAATCCATGCTATTTATATGTGTAGTATAAAACAACAAATTTGACATCAGTTTTATCCAAGAGAAATTATTTAAATAAATGAGACAGAATCTTTCTAGAGTAATAAAAAAAAAATCACTACTCATGGAAAGAAAATCAGGTTACCAAAACATTTTTTTTTTCCAGGCTAGAGCTTAAGCTTTATGAACCGACAAAGCAGGGATGGTACGTGAGCTCATTTTCTACCTTTCCCCCCCACATTTTTGGTGTGTGGCAAGAACGTTTCCTTTCAAAACTTGGGTTGCCATGTCAAAAAACAAGAGAGCTGCCAACATACATGTATATGTTAACAATGTGAGGTGGATAACTTGAAAAATAATCAACTAGTTGATTTCCACTTTGGTGTGTGGCTGCATGTAGAGTATTCAAATGGTCACCATCAAAATTTGGGTAGCCAAATCAAATCGAAGATGTACCTGTACAGTATATGGCCACCTTTCTAGTTTTTATATGGCTTAAAGCTCAGCCATTACACCTGGTAGTCCATAAAATTGCTCCCTCTACTTGCCAGGATCTGTCATTCTGCTCCACCTCAGACAAATTACATTACAATGTTTCCATGATCCTTTCTCTATATTACAGTACTTTTTCATTCAACCTTTGTTTAGGCAGGTTAATCCCATTGAGCCTTGAGGACTCATTTACAAGAGAGACCTGGAAATTATAATCCTTCTTGATGTGAATGATGGAAAGGAGACAGTGGAGAGGTCACATTTTATTATGTTCAAGACTTTTTAGTGTTATGGTAGGCACAATGATTGTTCCTTCTGAGAATCCTTGAGAAAACTTTACCTCCAGCGGCTCTCTGTGTGTCTGTGCAGTTACTGTGTTTGGTTCTGAAAACACTAGGACAAGGTGAAAGGGAGGGGTAGGCCCCTGAAAAGTTTTCTACAAACCTAACCTATTCAGTTTGGGAACTCAGAACAGGTCAGAAACTCAGACAGGTGAAGGCAATGATAAGCTTGTACTTGTAAATTCATTTATCTTCAGTGAGTTGTTGGCTGTTCTCTAAAGGTTTGTAATAAATCTGATGAAATCTACACCTGATTGTTTGGGAATCACTCTTTTTCTACAACAATCTGGCACTGTGAGCAGGGTCCCTAGTGAGACCATCCGAACCCCTGGTCTGACGTCTGATGAACCTGGAGTGGAAAACTTCAAGCCCTCAACCTTGACCGTAGATTTGCAGAAAGACGAAGGGCTGACTGCAGGGACCCATCAGAGTTTGGTGCCAAACTGACCAGGTGAGACTTCATCCAAACAAAATAATGGGTATTAATAATTAAGGGGTAAGGTCTCACTGTGGAGTTGAAGGGGCTCGGATGGTGCTTCTTTGTTTCAGAAAATTTGTGCCGAGGCCAACGTACTGACTGGGTAAAGACTCCCTTGTCAGAAAGAGTTGACCTGAAATGCTGGGGACTTGAGGGAACTGGGGATACTGGCTTTGTCCGAAGGGTCCAAGGGGGGGGACTTCAGTCTGACAGGAATAAATTCCTGGGCAGAAGTGCCTTGACTGTTGTGGCGAGTAAACAAAAGTGGTGTTGAGTAAAACCAAGAAGTTCTCAGTCCCTGAAAGTCCAACACTCTGGGACACAGTCCAGTGGCATTTTATTGAACTTGCCCTTTTGCCTTAACAAGTTATGGCGAGAACAACAGACTTTGCAAACTGCTGTGGCAGGAAAAGAAACAAGGGGAATCTTACGACAGAAGTTGACTTAACCACTTGTGTCGAAAACAGAGTGGGCTCACCCTGAAACGTCTACATGAGTAAAGATGTGCATGCATCCCTTCATAACATGTAGAGTACCTGTTCCTTGGGATATATTAGAGTTACATGATGGGCAGGGAATAAATCTAAGCAACTCCTGGTCCCAGCAAACTCCACAGTGAACCTTATGAGAAAACATTTTGGTTCAAAGTGTGTGTGTGTGTGTGTGTGTGTGTGTGTGTGTGTGTGTGTGTGTACAGACAAGGTGAATGACTGAAAAGAAAAATGAGGCAGAACCAGACTGTGACTTTGACTAAAATTTGTGCCCTTAGCAGCCTCCACAAGGTGAGAAAGGATGAGGAAATGCTTTTTTTGTGTGTGTGGTTATTTTTAGAGAAAATTTGAGTGACAACAAAAACAACCTGCTATGCTTATGATGACCTAAGGTCAATGGGCTGAGACAAGAGGGTCAGACATAACTTATAAAAAAACGACAATCACAGCCTGAGGAGTGAAAGCTTATGTCATTATGACATGAACTGAAGTGGCTGGTAAAACTGGTGGAAATATAGTTAAACAAGGTTATATTTAGTTTTGAGGCAGGAGGGCTTTTGCTCTGTTGACTCTCCAGATCATTTGTGTTGATGAACAAACAACCTTTATTCTTAACATTTCTGAGGTTCTGTATATACATTTTTAGCCTTATGTGGATAATAACTGATCACGAGAAAATGAAATGGCTCTGTAAATGACTAGGAAAAGTTTTTTTTTTTTTTTTTAACCAAGGTTACAATTTAATGAAGGAAAACAGAGAAAATGGTTGCAGGTCACCTTTTTAAGGCCTGTAATGTGAGAAATTATTTTTAAAGAAAACATGCATGTAGTTGGCTGTGAAGTGCCAATTAAATTATGTGAAGTGATAATAATAATAATAATAATAATAATAATAATAATAATAATAATAATAATGTGTTATGTATTGTCATCATTGTGTGTTCCCATACAATGGCGAAACTGGCTCTGCATTGAACCCATCCATCACCGGGTGGTGCAGTGGGCAGCTTTTGAAAGCGCCCGGGGAGCATTTGGGGAAAGGGTGTGCTGCTCAGAGACACCATGAGATGTGCAATGACTGGGGATTGAACCTGGGACTTTCGGGTCCTGAGTAGGCTGCCCTGAATCTACCCCATCTAGAGGTGATGATGCACCTGTACCCCCTGTGCAAGTCATGACAATACTTCCCAGCCTTGACCTGTTAGTTTATGGTGATAAGTTGGATGTTATCAGCTCCAGGAGGAGGCCTCTCGAATCAGGAGGAACCCTTTAGAATTTGCTTGCAGAGAAGAAGACTTCATTCAGCCTACCAATGTTTTTTTTTAATTAATTGATTCATTCCAGACATGTCAAAACCATTGACCTATCCATATTGACCTAACCCTAACCCACATATCCATATACACATATCCATTTACAAGCGCACACACAGATCCCATTTAACATGTCTGAAAAGGGGTAGGAGGAAGTAAAACTTATTTAATCCTACCCCTTCTCCAATACTCAATAGTTACACATTACACCCATCTGATTTTCTGAGTCTTATGAGTCCATGAGAGGAAGAAAAAAGAAAAGAAAGAAAAACAAAT
>JARVGQ010000309.1:31343840-31353978 GCA_031762355.1 Hypsolebias martinsi | reverse complement strand
TAACAAGATTAACACTTAAAAACAATTATTTGTTTGCTCAAAATTATAGTAAAGGTGTGTCTCAGTCTAACTTTTACTTAAGAAAAGCATTTTGATGGTCAAATCAGCTGCATTTCAAAAGCTGAAACGTGGAAACAAATGCACAGAGGGACGAGTCTCTGCATTTGTTCGAAATTTAACAAGATAACCACCTAAAAACAAATTTTTTTCACTCAGAATTATAGTAAAGGTGTGTCTCAGTTGAACTCTTGCTTAATAAATGCACTTTGACAGTCAAATCAGCTGCATTTTCAAAAGTATTTGATGCCTTGGTGCTCTAGGAGCGCGCTTTGAGGGAAAAACTTGGGAAGGATGAACGCTGCACATTTCTTCTAATTTTAACAAGATCAGCACCTAAAAACAATTATTTGTTTGCTCAGAATTATAGTAAAGGTGTGTCTCAGTTTAACTTTTACTTAATAAATGCACTTTAATAGTCAAATCAGCTGCATTTCGAGGGGGTGGTGCAGTGAAATGAAGCTGATTCGACGGTTGCTGCTGGACGAAGGTGGGAGGCTACAATCCGATTGTGTCATTAATAGCCACATGCACCTATTACATGATACAACGGCATGCCATACAACTCGAGTGACATCTCGTGGCTGAAAACGGTAGTGTTCTACATTTTCAGTCAGAATGAATGAAAACGGTCATATCTCAGCCAAAAATTGGTTTATAAATATGGAGGAAAATGCATAAATAAGTTGTTTTGATGTATAAGTCACAGGGCATGCAAATTATGCAAAAAAACAAAAAACAAACAAAAAAAACGTGACTCCTAGGTTATAAAATACGGTAGATAATGTTATATATTTATTTTGACTGAAACAACATTCTCTTAAACTCTTATCATGATAAGATGATCTGAGTTCAAAACTCTGGCATGACATGGATTCATAACAGAATGTTATGGATTTAACTGAAGAGTTTTGATTGAGACAGTAACCGCTAGTTTTTTTTTTTCCTGTCTTGTTGGCGATAAACCACTTAAATGAAAAACACATATGTTGATTTTGCTTCAGCCATAACTAAGCATTGTCTTTGTAGGACACATGTGGTGTGTGTGAATGTGTGTGTGAGTGTTATTGTAGATTCAGTGGGTTGTGTCACTTCCTTGTAATAACATACACAATATTTGGCCATGTCAAGTGCCTCCTGGACTCATTAGATTATCTGGCTTTGCAGAGAGTCTGGTGCAGTAAAATAAATCAGGCCTGAGTCACTGACTGACCAGCAGCACTGCTCTGATACCTCTGTGCTGACTGGGCTCCTTCCACCTGACAGATGTTGTTTGGAGGCTGACCAGCCGGCTCCCGGCTTCGACCTGTTGTTGTCCAGGAGCACAGTGACGCAGGTATTGCACAGTTTTTTCCCCTGGTTATGGCTAAGTGACATCACCAGCTCATCCTAGTGCTCGCTGTTTCCCAGTTCCCCTGACGTGTGATGCTTAACGATCGAATTGTTATGTGTAAACACAGCAAACAGTTCAAAAAAGTGTGCGCACACACACACACCTTCATTGCTTGAGTTCTGTGGTATCAACGAAGGCGCCTGTCCCACGTGACGTCACAGGTAAATCAGGTGAATGCATGCATGCGTGTATGTGCAAGCTCCTGCTGGCTGGGGGATGTTTGCGTAATCAGCACACCTTGGTCACAAGGTAAACTTTCCACTGTGTCGGAGAAAACCAGTTCAGTTTCACACTAGAGTAGTCGAGGAATGGCCTACTTTTATCAGACTGGACGGAAAGAATGGAAGAGTCAACCTGCCTGCTCGTGCAAAGCACTGGGGACACATATCATTCAAATGGAACAACCCTATACTATTTAATGTGTGATATCTATTTTTTTCTTTTCACAAACATTTATTGGAAACAAGAAACACTATACGTTTAAGGAAATTCACTTTTTACATTAACAACCAAATACTTGACATTTCTTGAAAGAATCCATCATCTTTCATGGCAAATGATCTCATCTTCATCTCAGATGACAATCATCTTTTGATGAGAACTGACTGAGCTTTAGTCGTTTTGGTTACACCACAATAAATAATAATACGCACAATCTCATGTGATACTGACACGCTCAGATTATGTGTTCAGAATGACTCTGTTTCCATCACATCAAATTTAAGTTCAAAATCTATAATAAACTTGGGGTTTAGTAAATGGACTGTTCTTATATAGTATCTTTCTGTCTTATCAAGACACTCAAAGCTCTTTACAACACAACCTGTGCCTCATTTACCCATTCAAGCAACACTAGATCTTTACAAAGAATAATCAGAGCTTTATCACATTCATACACTGATGGGACACACATCAGAGGTAATAATAGGTTCAGTGTCTTGCCCAGGGACACTTCAGCATGTGACTGCTGGCAGAGTTGAACCCCCAACTCTCCCACTGGAGGACAAATGCTCTAATCATTCAGCTACAGCTGCCCCATAGTCATGGAAAGGAGACTGTCAGATTCAGGATCTTCAAGGTCTTGTCTCTCCGTTTTGCAGAAGAAGTAGTTCTGATGTAGACTGGAGCTCTTCACAGCTGAGTGTGAAGCATCTTGGATGAGAGTCAGCTCCTCTAAGTATGAGACCATGGCTCTCAGCTAGAAAAGGTATACCACCCCTTCTGGGTAAGTGGAGTCTCTGCTTCAACAGGAGGTGTTCAAGTATTTGAGTCTTGTTAATGAGTGATGGTAGGATGGAGCAGGAGATGGATTACAAATTGGGGCTTTGGCCACAGTAATGAGGGTGTTGCTTTAGTCTGTCATGATGAAAAAAGAGTTGTCTAAAGACACAGGTGTGGATCATGATAAAAAAAAAAAAAACAAGATCCAGTGTTTTCCCTATCATTATACAAGTGGAGCGCCCTGCCCCATCAACAGAACCGAACGCCCCATCTACTGAACCGTGCATGCACCCCCCCAAACCACCTGTCGGCACTGACGTAAGGCTAAGCTAGAAACTCGCAATACGGGTGTGCTAGCTAAAAAGCTAAAGGCAACCTCTTCCCTCATGAACCCTCATGATGAACCTCCCTCCCCCTAAAACTATTGGTACAAACAGTGTGCGGTTCAGATGTCTCTGTCTCTCTCTCTCGTTGGCGCCAGTGAGCAGCAGCTGGGACCCATCCCACTAATGTGGAACCAGGAGCATAAGAGACGGCAGAGGACCTCCATTCCCTGCTGGAGCATTACACGCTAATCAAGACCTTACCTCCTGAACCTCCAAACCTGGACCTCTCTGCAGCTAATCTGAACTGCCAACTCCTCTACCTACATGAGAATCCTCTAAGAACTCCTCGTGGCTCTCCAACAGCTCCTCCACCTCCACCCAACCACTTGTCTCCATCTCACCTCCACTCATCTCCTGCTGTCATTATCCTTGGACTTCAGCTTGTTGAAACCCACCAACCTCCTCTCAACACTTCTAATCATTCATCTACCTGTAAGAGACAAACAACGGATAATACTTACCATCTCACCTCAGCCTGACTCTCCTTCTCCATCCCCAGGTTTCCCAGGTTCTTGTTAATGACAAAATATCTTCAGTGTAAATAAAGCACTTCAATGAAGAGCCTGCGTCTGTTCAGTGTCAGTCCATATAATCTGATAGGGAGATTCACACTGTACAAGGTGATTCAAAACAGCGTTTGATGCCAAGTTTTGACCAGAAACCTACGTTACTAGTGCATTTACATCTTATACCAGTCAGTGACTCACAACTTCTGTGGTCTGGCCTTTTTCAGAGATGAGATAAATTTGTTGCACAGTTTGTGTTAGTTCTGTGGTGAGAGCATTATGGCGCCATTATTGTGTTTTCATGTTTTTAATAATGTCAAACGTTTTAGCTAAAACTGTATTAGAACTACCCAACAATTTTTAGTCAGGTCAACTGTACAGTTCCTTTTTTGTACTGAGACGTTTCACCTTCCATCCAGAAGGCACCATCAGGCTGAGGAAACATCAAACAAAGCTGCTTCTCCTTCAACAGCTTACTCCAGAGTGGAAAAAAAAATGTTGTGCTAAGATGGCCTCTGGGGCACGCCCTTTCCGCCGGTGCCTGCCCTCTCCCTTGTCGACAGTCATGTTAAACTGGTTCAAACCACCAAAGTCCATGCTCAATCATCCAGGTGTAATAATAATATATCCAGGTGAGCATGGACTTTGGTTTATTTAAATGCAGTGAATATTTAAACAACAAAAAAAGGAAGACATTTTTAAGGACGCTATTGCATCTAAAATTCTAAAATGCACAAGTTCCAAAATATACATTTGTTTTTGAATTCCTGGGTCTAAAACCTCCTGCTCCGTGACATCCAGTCTTTTCCCCTCAGCCAAAACTTTTCTACAGTCAGCTTGTTACACCTGCACCCAGCTTTATTAGTCACAGCCTCCCTGCTCCTCAGGCACAGTCGTGGTTGTCTCTCTGCTTCACATCACTCATCAGTCAAGCATTGTTGCACTTTGTGCCACAATACTTGTGCCGGTTCTCTTTGTGTCTCCTCGTGTTGATCCTGCAGTTTATTTTGGTTGTTCCTCAAGTTTTATTTAAAGTTTTATTTAAAGTCTTCATTCCTGGGTTTAATCTTCCACACAACCATGACATGCATTGAAAAAAACAACAACAACAAAATTGTAATAAGGGGCAGAGTTGTCTGGTCATCACACGTATACATTGTGATGTGTCTGTCATGTATTATTTGAAAGCTCTAACAAGTTAAACTTCACCTCCAGTTTTGAAGCAACAATTCTGGGCTCAGTGCGTCAGTGAGAGTTTAGTGAAGCACATGCTGAACTCTCAGCAGTTAGGGAGAAAACTCGGATGGTGGAGGAACAGTGAGTGAAAGGAGCCTCATTTTGATAAATTGTAAAATAAAAAAAAAATAAAAAAAAGCTAGCTATATCGCCCAGAAAAGCTTTTCTTGTCAAAAGCTTTGTAATGTGTACACGGCTCATAGGTTTGAGTGACATCATCCTACTCAGGCCTATAATTTTGAATGGTGCTGGATATTTAAGTGTCAACCTGTGACTGATAGACAATCAGTGCCCAGCACGAATATAATGTGACTAACCAAATATTCAGTGGGTGGAAGCTTGGAACTGACAGACAGCACTGAATGGGAGAAAAAAGAAACACGCTGTTTGTGTCGAGCTATTATCTTGAAAAACAAAATTTAGAAGCAACTGGTTTGACTGAAGTATTGTATACCAGTATACAACCTGCACCCTTTGTTTAGGTTATAGACTGTAAGTAAATGCAGAACATTACCTATTAGACGGTATCAGTTACTGTAACAAATCAATAAAATGTATAGGTTGCGGATTTAAAAATTCATAAATTCTTGGTTCATAAACTTCTACTAAACTTGTTTATTACTTTATTGCCCACCACTTATTGTAAAGCACGGTAATGTTTTTGCTTGTGCCTGTGTCCATTTGTCTGTAATGTTAGCAAAATATTTCATGAATCAGTGGGTATAATTTAATTAAACTCTGAAAGTAATTGACTAAACATCAACAAGTGATTGATTGTCGGTCAGTCCCGACGAAGATGGCCACACCAGCTAAGCATAATTTGCAAACACCACGCCAAATGTTAGCTCAGTCTCTGTAAATTTGGCTAGCTGTTAGCCGCATGTACAGAGACTGAGCTAACATTTGGTGTGGTAGTAGCTGAGAGTCAGTCTAAACACATTCAGAGTGAAATGGTTCCTTTATCAGTATAAAATGATTTTACTATAAAGCGCTGGCATGAAACACGTGACTCCCTCAAGGATTGCTCTGATTTTAATTGTTACAGTAACATGATTAAAGGTGCAATATTCATATATATTTTGATTTTATATTTATTTGTACCCCAGCTTTTATTTTAACAACCTGCCCATAGATGCTTATGGACCTGTTGTTGGCCCATTTGGTGGAACAGAGACACATCTGTTTTGCTCCTGATCAGAGCCAGGCCAGAGCTTCTAAATATTTCATTCATCCTTTATTTATCCAGGTAGTCTCATTGAGTCACGAGAACTCATTTTCAAGCGAGACCTGTTAGGGAGCAGATGGTGGGGGTTAAGGGCCTTGCTCAGGGGCCCAGAGTGGGGTGAATGGGGGTGGAAGCAGGTGTGGGTGTTTCACCTTTTTCCACCCAATAAATCCTTGCCTCAGTATTAAAATGTGTCAGTTCATGGAATGTTAGGAGAGAAGAGACGGCTCAACACTCGGGTCCAAGTTTTGAAAATGTTGTCAGGAAGTTAAAATATTGTTCACTATTGAAACATTAAATTGTTGACTAGACAGTATTTTAACTAGCGTTGTTGACAAACTGGAGTTGAAATGATCAGATGTTCCTTTGTTAGGTCTAATGCTCCTGTTTTCATCTGACAACTTTTACTTTAATGTGTTCACTGCAGTTAAAATGACAAATGGGTTTTGCTTTGTGTTGAATAAAAACTTTCAAAGGTAAAATCATTCCTCTGTCTTATTTTGCTTAATGTCCTTTAACTCTGCATGTCATCCCTGAAATTCTGACGCACCGAATCACAAGTCCAAGTGTGAACTGTGTCACAGAGTAAACACAATAAAAACATGTTATCATCTGCAGCATTGTTCATTAAAACAACACTATTAATATATTACAGAAAATATACATATGTTAGGTACACTTAATGATGTCGTAGAGCATTGCATTAGGTAATACAATGAGCAAGTACTTTTAATTTTAATACTTGGTGTTTGTAAAAGCATGTACTTACTTTTACTTAAGTAAAACCATTCATGTGGTGCTTTTACTAGAGTACATTTTTCTCTGTTTATTTGTACTTTTACTTAAGTACAGTGTTGGAGTACTTTCTCCACCACTGCTCATATTAAACATAACATTTTTTTCTGGATTTTTAAATGATTTAAATGTGGAAGCTGGCTGCTGGCAGCAGAGTACAAACAGTTTGTCAGAACAAGATCTAGTTCAGTTTTTAGGCAGCATGTGCTTGCTGATCTAATCGCTCACTTTGAGAGCAACAGCAGCACTGGGACTGAGCCCATCTCTCTCACACACGCACGCACATGCACATACATACATACGCACACACACGTACAGTACGCGTAACACTGCCGTATAAGGAGAGAGTGAAAACGAATTGGTCAGGACTGAAACAGCAGGTTTTTCTCCCCCTCTCCTCTTTCTTCCTGATTTTTCTTGCTCTCCTTAAGTTCATTGGAAACTCTCTCTCTCTCTGTCTCTCTCTCTGTCTCTCTCTCTCTCTCTCTCTCTCTCTCTGTCGCTCGCTCTCTCTTTCTGTCTTCCTGCTTTGTTTTTCACCCATTCACTCATCAGGTTTTTTTTAACCCTCATACTTTCTTCTCCTCTCAAATCTTAAATGGATTGTTTCTCTCTCCCATCAGATGTCACACACCCACTTTATTTATTTATTTATTTATTTCTAACTTGCTTTCACGCCCAGTAAAATACCTTTTTCCTGCCTCCCTGGTTTTACTCAAACTTACAGATTAACTAAATGTCTTTCACTGATACTCAACCAACTCAAACACGCCTCACACAAAAGAATAAAAAAAATCATAATCTTCAGTCTGCAGCTGAAGAAATTCCTCCACTACCACAAATGTTTGTATTTACATTGCATTCTGTGTTATTTCTTTTTATTTTCAATTTTTTTTTTTTTTTTTTTATGTTCTTTCAGAGCTTGAACCCTGCAGGCAACTTGATGTAAACTTGATCTTTCGATGGTGTTTTAAATGGTTTGGCTTGGCTCTCAGGTTGTAAACCGAGCCGTGTTCCTTCACAGCTGACATCAGTTTATGAGAGCGTTCGAGTTTTATGGAAAACATACTTTTTTCCAGTACCCGTTCCACAAATCTGTATGATTTTGTTTGTTTTCCTGCGCTCGTTATGTTCGTTTGTTGGCTGGTCTTCAATGCGCATCCCCCAAACTCGTTTGACGCAACGCAGAACTTTCCTGACATCAAGACGACTTTCTTGGACCCACGGTGTGTTGACGAAGAGCGTGGTGAATATTTCATCAGGGCTGTGGTTAATGTGTATACTTCAGGTGACTGAGAGTACCCCCTGTGGATTCTGCGTACTTTGTGTGCATGCTTGTGCACTTACTGTGTAGTCTAGTGGAATGTAACGGTTTCATGTGCACAGTTAAAAATGGCTCTACTTTCTTGGGAGTATCCGGTGTTGGAGTGTGTGTGTGTGTGTGTGTGTGTGTGTATGTATGTGTGTGTGTGTGTGTGTGTGTGTTGTTAGCTGAGATAAAGAAAATGTTTTCCTTTTTTAGTTTTGTCCCACTGGGAGAACAACTTATGATGAGGGGAGTAGGTTTTTGGTATGGTCCTCCTCCGTTCTGAGTTATTACATGTGACAATAAAGTTATATTTTGTATTTGTCCTAATGCACAATGTATTGTTTATTTAATCAGTGTATTTAAATTTATTCTATAGAATAAAACTAATAAAACTAACAAACAAAATAACTTTTTCTTGAAGGCACCAACACCTCAGAACAGAGGCTTCAGAAAGGAACCTCCAGAGGGTGTAGAAGGATTTATCGACACAGAACTGGTCAAAATATGATTTGTCCAAACATACAACACCAGTCTGGGTTACACTGGTGCAACAACTTGCCTCCATTTTTTAAATTATTATGCTTCTCTTTCAATTGATAATTATAATGCAACTTCTAGATGGAAGCATGAAATTTATTTTACACAATTAAACATACCACAGAACTAGTAGTGCATACAGTGCATGTAAATTGATTACAGTGGTCCTAAAATGTTAACTATGAAAATGTGACGGTGTTGGCATTAGCGTTACAGTTAATATATTTCATATCGTCAGAAGTCTGGCTGCAGCAGTGCTCGTTAAACTCTACAACCTGTCAGTATTCATGTTAAAGACTAATGTTTGATTTTAAAGACGGGGGGTGTGGCACAGAGGCTAGAGAAGGCAGACCTGTGATTGGAAGGTCGCCCGGACTGACATCAAAATGTGTGTGGGAAAGGTGAAGCACCCACACCTGTCTCCAACCTCATTTGCCCCAATCTGGGCCCTTGAGCAAGGCCCTTAACCCCCAACATCTGCTCCTCTGGGTGTCCTCCTTGTAGATAGCAGCTCTCTGCTCCACACAGAGGGTTGTGGTAGCTCCGTGGTCTGTTTGCATCAGGAAGGACATCCAGTGTAAAAACAATTGCCAAGTCTTCATGAGCTGTTTGTTGTGGTGACCTCTAGAGAAGGCAGCAGCTGAAAGAAGAAGAATAGTTTGCTTCAAAGACATGCCCTCTTTCTTAAAGTGATATATTTCAGGTCCATCTCTCGGATGTTTCAGAAGTTGAGCTGACCTTTGTGGTTGTGCCCCCCCCCCCCCATGTTGTTTTTCAGTGACTTGTTTTTCATCTGCCATCTGCTGAGGGACGCTGCAGTGTTAATGTCTGTGTGCATATAATGACGTGCTCCTCTATGCCTGGATTTTCCTTTTCATTCATGCTTTTTAGTGCATCCAGTTATTTCTATGGCAACCAGTTTCACATGGAGACTGACCAGCCAACAGCAGGGGCTGATCCGCCTGTTGGCATCTTGATTCATGTTTTTCCTCTCCTGCCTGACTTTCAGATGTCTGCATTCTTTTTTATCATTTGTCTGATCTTTTTTTTTAATCTAAAAAAAAAAGCCTAAAGCCTATCAGCTTCTGTTATTGCAAATGAAGATGGGCTATGTCTTTATTTTTCTGAATTCAAACCAGTCATCATGCATGTCCTCATGCTGTGCTTCAGAGAAGCACATTTATAAAATGAGTTTTTAGGCTCTATTACAAGTAGCTGTGCGAGCTCTGCATTCCCTTCCATACAAATCAAGTGTGAATGATCAGTGGGTAGCTGCCATGCTCTGCTGTGTATTGAAGGGTGTGAGTGTGCATCCTGTTTGAAGCCAACGGAGAGACTTGCTTTTCAGTCAGGAAAAGATTAATCATTAACCTAAAAAAGCTAAGTCCTCTCTATCAAGATGTTCACATCCTTGATAGAGAGGAACGATGGTTTGAGAGAGGAGTAAAGGAGGCCATCTTTGTGAAAAGGAAC
>JARVGQ010000309.1:31295001-31305926 GCA_031762355.1 Hypsolebias martinsi | reverse complement strand
GGATGGGGGGGGGTGGCCCTGATAGGGCTTCATTTGAGGACTGACACAAAGTGTTTCAATCAACACAGCAAGCGATTTCTGAGTTTAAAACATGATGTTGCAATGATTGCGGTGCTCATCAGCACCACAAAGGAAGTGTGCGCCTGTAAGACTGGCTTGGGATAAGAGCAACGACTGAGCTGCACATACTGGGAGAAACTGGTGCACCCGTTGAGAAAGAGGTGAGCTCTGGGATGGGTGGGAGGGGTGAGGCCAGGCGTGCCATTCCATTTCTACTTGTGCTGGGCACGTCTATTCCTAGAGTGTGGTCTATGGCAGTTGATGTGGATTTCCTCTTAGCTGCCTGAAGATGACTGGGCCTGACCACATCCACATTCACACACATACACACTTTAGGGAGCACATTCACAAAGTGACAACTGTGCACTCATATGCAGTACATGCACACTTTAGAAAGGAAAAGAGGAACTGAATCATTACTCTGCTTTAGTCTTAAACTAGGGGGTGACCACTCTTACAAGTATGTGTATGTGTTTGAGGAAACAATAAGTTGCACTTCTGCTGCAAGCTACACTGGTTGTGTGCATGCGTTATTTGTTGCTTAAGTATGTGTGGGCATGCGTGTGTGGGTGGGTGTGTAGGATGTATGTGCAGGGTGTGGATGCATTCCCTTTCTTTCCACATCTGAATGTGTGTGCAGTCTGTTTGACACTCCATCTTCAGTCCTTCTCTTTGAGAGTATTCCACTGTAAAATGTTCTGCATTAACAACTGAGGATCCAACAACGAGTCAAAAACGATGTGGTTCTGAGCCAGTAACTCACCGGGCTGTGACTACTGGTGACTAGTTTGTCATTGGCATTTTCAAAATGCCTCAAAATATTTGTGAAGGTTTTCGGTTTCCTTGTGTGAGTTGCAGTTTTGTAACAAATTTTCTCTCAAAAAAGTCACAGTTGTCACTGATGTTTCAAAACCATCCAAATGACAATAATATATATGGTTGTAATGCAAGCACATATAGATTAGGCCAAAAGAGTTGTAGCAGTTTCAGTGTGGTCGTAAAGTGATCAATCAGATGCTCCACTAATCAAGAATGGTTTTGAAGGACAAAATAAGACGATCGCCATCATCATTCCACACAACTCAGTCATCAGTTCATCAGCACAGGTTCTCATAGAACCCAGACTGAGTCTAATTGGTATTTATCTGCTAGTAAATTCAGAAATTATGGAAAGTAGGTGTTTGCACCTACCTCCATTTGCTGTCCCAAGTCAGACACTAATCCAGGACATGCCTCTGCAATCCAGTAAATGGCCCTCTGGCTGAGAGAATGGTAAAGTCACATTGTTCCTCGTACAAGCTTTACATGCCAAGCACTTTCAGATGGTTCCCTTGGGTGATGCCGGAGGTTTTTTTAGTCAAGTCACATACTAACTTCAGACTTAAAGACTGGAGAAACCAAATATCTTCTCCAGAGGGAGCCACAACTTCACACATCCAGTCTGTGGAGACAGGGAAGTCTGCAAACTTTTCCAGGAGGCTGGACTGATGGGAAAGAGCTGGCGAGATGACCAAGGAAAGCTAACTCCCTCAAGTTGTTTTGTAAAGACCTGGCAAATGTGCAGAGCAAAAAAGGAGGTGCAGTAAAGGAGAAAGAAAATCCAAAAAGGGTTAGAAGGATGAAAAGTGTCCTTTTCTGCAGTCAGTATAAGGGCACGTTGCCTTTGTTCGGTCACAGGGTTTATGGAGAACTTGGACTGCACCCTGACCAACATCGCCATAAATCTGCTTCATTAGTCCCAACACAGAGCGGCATGGAGGTTAGAATGTTATTATGAAGCTCTGTTAGAGAAAACTACGACCTGACAACTTCACAACTGACTCCATCCAACAATAGAAAGCTCAGAGACTATCAAGGAAGATTTTTCAGTGAGTTGGTCGAGAAGAGTTTAGTATTTGAGAAAATTGTTGATTAAACTATTAGGAACTTTAAACCTGAATTAGTAATCCAGCTGATGGTTACAGATCTGGTCATTCTTGATTTGGTGTTGAGTTCAAACTGTGTAACAGTGACACGTCCTCCCACTGCTACTTGGAATAATCAGCCCGCCTGAGTCATTGTGTTAACTGATTACCTTTGGAAAACAAAAGGAACACCTTAAACGCAGCTCTGCCGGTCTTGCCCATTGATCCTGGTTTTCCATGACGTGCATCCGTCTCTACTCCCTCTTCTCACACACACTCATGTGAATGCGCGCGCACACACACATTGCCACTTATTGGAATTCAGAGTGAGGCCCAGGTAGGGGAAGCTCTGCCCATATATGAGCATGGGAGGAAATAGGCCAGGTGTGTGTGGTTTGCACACCGTTAGAATGAGTGTTCTGGAGTACACACACGTGCACAGAAAAGAATTGCACTCACATAACAGTATACAAGTCAACCACACACAAATCTTGTAGTGAAACTCTTCTGTTGCTCAGCCTGTGATGTGAAAGTTATGCCACTAAGCCTTAAACTCTACAATCTGCCCATAGATGACAGACTTGTTGTATAAACAAAGACGAGTCATGCGAAACGTAAATTGGAGCGAGAAGGAATGAGTCGAGTCATAGTAAAGAATGTTCTTAACCCAGTTTTAGTTGCACAACTCCGCCATGTCGGAATAACTATGGTATGTCACAACACCAGCCAGTGGTTCCGACTGAGCCCTGACTGACTGTGGATTAACTTCCTTCAAACTTTCTTACCTCCCCGACTCGTGCTCTGCTGCCTTTCACTGTGCAGTCATGAAGGCATGAAGCAAAGTCAGATTCCAACAAACTTTCTGTCACCTGCTTTTCTCTCACATAACTTTCCCACTCTGCACAAAATAGTTTATTATTCATCTATAAAGCAAAAAAAAAAAAAAAACATCAAAACAGTCAGAATACAATAGATGTCAGCATTCTATTTTTGACAGGTCAAAAGTTTTTACGTAAAAATCATACATTCTGCTGTATGTGCTTGTGTATAAAAGTTGCATGACTGACAGAGAGACGTGCTCAGTGTAAATCTAAAACAGGAAGTGCTGAATGAACGAGTGAGTGATAATGTCAGCTAGGACTGATAGGAGCTTTGAGAAGCCAACAAAACAAGAAAACCATTAAAAAACAGCAAATGCATTTAACATTTGTGTGATTACACACCTTCATGTGTTTATTATAAAGGCTCGCATGTAACGCCTTGCTTTACGATGACACACCTGTCCACGTGCCTGTGCCAAACTGTCTAATAGCATCACCTGCTTGAGGTGTACACAAAGGAAAACGTGTGCATTACTATGTTATCAGAACACTTTCAACCAGATGAGAAATATCAGCACTGGATTAATTGTAGAATCAAGAAATACAAAAGTTATATGAGATCCTTAACATAAAACTGCATGAATACTTCAGGAAAAGATTAACAACAAAGACCAAACTAGTGTGTACTATTTTAGAGTCAAACGTTCTAATGAATAAAAAAAGACATCAGTCTTGCGGATAATTTGATATTAGCCTCTGCAAACTGAAAGACAAAAATACATTCTTGGATGCCAGTTGTTTGCTTACTGACACATGGTGTACAATCTCAAGAATCGAACATGTACACATTGCACTGTGAAAGGTTTGAGACTGGTTTGAGAGGCCCATAAAAACTGTCATTATTTTGAGAGAAAAAAATTGTTCACATTTTTTGCACATGTTCAAAATTCTAGCACCGAGACTGCGAGTTTCTGTGATTCATGTGAGAAAATGGAGAAGAGTTCACACCTGCAGATGATGTGACATTTTAGACTATTGTGTAAATGTCATTTGCACACTAGTCATCAGAAGACACTCTTGTTGACGAGATATAAGGTCATCTACTTAAACACCTTGACTCACTGTGTATAACACATTTAGTATTGTCCTGTGTTTGTGCTATTGTCTAGCTGCATACCAACTTAAAGAAGCCAAAGTGTTAAGTCAGACTTGTTTAAGCATAGATTTCGAAATTCAATGCAATGAATTTTGACCCGGAAGTTGTACAAGCACAGTTGTCTTGTTGAGTTGACTCTTGCCAAGTAAACCTGGGCAGGGTTCATTTCGTAAGCAGGGTGATAAGAAAAAAGGGCAGAATCCACACTAATCTCCAGCAGGAATTTAATCTGCTTCATCAAGATACCTGCAACGCATCTCGCCGCCAATCAGCCCACTATCACGCTCACACCGGAAACACTGCTCAGATAAGCGTTCATAGATCCTTGCACTCGGACGTGACAATTCCTTATCACCACTCCTCGTTCTCTTTCATTGCTCGCTCTCTCTCGTGCACTTTTTCTTCCTCTCTTTCTTTCACTCTCTATCACACCTCATGAAATCATGACCTAAAGTCAGGTCATGCTGGAGGGATGGCCCATGGGAAAACTCTGGGGGAGTAAAACAAGACTGGAGTCATCTTTGGTGAAGCTCAAGGAGTGGCTGTCATTGTGTTGCCGTGAAAGAAAGAGACCAAGCAGGGTGTGCACACATGTGTGGCCGTAGGCTGAGCTGCTGGCAGACGCTCACATTGTTGTAGAGGTTATGGCTGCTTTATGACCACACACGCACACTGGTTCCTCAAGTTGGTGACTTCAAAGTTTTAGTCAAAGAGAGTGGGAGACAAAATGAAGGACAACAGCTGGGCAGGCGGTCACCACTTTAAAAGGCCTAAACACATAAACCACTGCTCAACATGTGACTAAGCCTGTCTCAGGCAAACACGTCATTCAGAACCACTTATTCTGATTCATAGAACTTCTAAACAGGTCACACAAACACCCACTGACTTCCAAATGGGTGTTTTAAAGGAAGAGAAATGGTGGGGAATGATCAAAGCACTTATCGGTTTTAACTCCGATTGCTGCCAATCACCTCAGGCGTCTGCAGTGTCCATTCATAAAGAAGTAACACTGCACTGTCCACGCTCTGTGACACTGAGTCCCCACCCACCAGCGTGCTTCGTTCATTCATGTCCTCTGCCGACGAGCAGACAGGGTGGACAGTGCTGTCTATGTCAAAAGAACAGGGGGTGGGGGAAATGACAGGCAGAGAGAGGAAGTAGAGCTTCTGTAGACTATTTAAGTCTATTAACCACAAAAAAGTATTTTAATCACTCTGTATTGAACGCTGATGATAAACCTACAAAAACAACAACAGCACGAGGTCACACTATCACTGACCATTCAGACTTCAGGCAAGAGGCGATCACATTGTGGCGTTTCCTTTAACTTAACACAGCTTCAGTCTCTGTCTTTTTGTGACCGACACCAAGAGAATCTCTAGAACCTGGAATCAGTTTCTCAAATCTTAACTTCTAACATATGACATCCATCAACAGCAGTAGCTGAAGGTTCTGGGAGTCTTTCCCCTTTTTTCTTTTTCTTACTTACCCATCTGGGAGAGTTTCCTTCAAGTGCGGTCTTTGGAATGAGGGAGACCCCCCACCCCATTGCCCCCCTCTCTTCCTCCTCCTCATTCAATGTCTTCCTCTCTGTTGTCTCCTTTGCTGTGTCCCATCGTCAATGGAGGGATTCCGGCTACCTTTCACTTTAATTTCTCCATCTGAGGGAGGGATTGAGGACGCTGTTTGGTCAGAAGTTCTCGCCTGTGTCACTGTCCACGACTGTGACGACAAGCTGCACAGAGCTCCCTGTGAATGCCTACAGAAATCCATCCTCATCTCTTTTCTCTCTTTCCTCCTCCCGTTGCATTCTTCTGCGTGTAATCAGTAACAGGCTTAAAGTGACAGCAGCAAAGGCAGCAGTAGCGCTACATAACCGGCTCTCACTTTCTATCTCTGACACACAAACACACACTTTCTCACACACACACAGACAGTATGTGAGGCTCCCTCTGGGCTAAAGGTGCTTTCCCAGAGTTCTGGAGACACCACAGCCGTTAAACTCCCTACAAGCCCCAACCTAAAGTTGCGCTATCACATGTTTTACAGCAGTCTCCTTCTTTCTCTTCCTCTCACCCGTCGTCACCCTCCCTTTTCTCTCCCTCAGCCCCCACCCACCCTCTCCCTGACTGACACCGTCCGGCCCTCAGACGCTCTCAAAGGCCCGACAAGCGCTCTCTCTTATAGCCTGGTTGTTAGAGGGGGGCTGAACCTACAGCAGCGAAGGGCAGTGTCCTCTACCCAGCTCTCATTGAGGTTAGGGAGAGGACATCCATTGAGGAAAATAAAAGAGGAGGGAGGGAGGAAGAGTGGGAGAGGAAGGAGTGACTGTGTGTGCGTGTGTGTGTGAGGTCTAAAAAAAAGGAAACTCCCCTGCTAAGGATTCAGGGCATCTGTAGAAAGGATGACCCACCTCCAAAAAAGAATTAAAGGGCTCCGGTTGCTTGTAGGGATGCATATCACCCACCACCTTTCATGCTGGAGTTTTAAACTAATTGTTGGTGTTTTAGTCAAACAGCAAAGAATGTTAGGCATGATCTCATGCAATACTGCGAGAAGTCATACACAAAGCTTGTGTTGTGAATTTTTCTCAACTACCACCATATTGTCTCGTTTGTCTCCATGTGGCCCTGTGATGGACTTGCAACCTGTCCAGGGTGTACCCCGCCCCTCGCACAGTGACTGCTGGACATGAGCACCAGCGACTCCCGTGACCCAAAATGGAAGAAGCGGGTAAAAGATAATGGATGGATGGATGGACTTTCCAAAAGTTTTTAGTAAAATCTGTTAAGTAGTGATATTTTGCTAACATACAAACACGATTGATTCCAACAGTTAATGTAATAGATTATAGCAAATATCTAACTAGCATGAGTAGCACTTTAATGACTTTTAATGACTTTAATGACACTGTGAATGACTCTCAGCTACTACCACACTAAATCTCAGTACATCTGTATAATTACCTGAAACATAGCAATTTTAGCACTTTCTAAAGCAGTTGTTGGTGGTAGCCATCTTGAATTGGGTTAGCTCCAAAAAGTATTCGACTGTAGAGGCACTTGCACTGATTGTTAGCTGGTAGTTTCATTAAATTCATCCAGTGGTTCATAAAATATTTTGTTAACAGACATATTTGCTCAGAATATTTGTTGAGGATCAGTCTCAGCTACTACCATAGAAAATTTCAGGTCAATATCTGTAAAACTGGCTGAAGTATAGCCACTTTAGCCATAAAAAGGAAACAGTGGGCTCTTTATGACTTCCACCCTCAGTCATAAGCAAACTGTTAATGTGCATCATGTGGCAGCTGCTTCATGGATTACACAGACAACACAAAGATAAAGTACTGGAGTTTTCAGGTCTCAAGGAAGCCTCAAATCATATGATTACAGATTATTCATTGAAAGTACCTGAGATGTGACGCCTGACCTGAATTTGCCCGATTCTCCACCCTGGTCTCCATCTGGGTTCTCACCTACATCCTGCCATACTGCCCCAGTTCTATTCTTCACTGAGTCAGCCAGCCACACCTACAAGGGGCCCACCCTGCCCTGCCTCTGCAGCCAAGCTGGGCCGGAGCGTTCAATGGGAGACTTGAATGTAAGGAATCACATAGTTGGTGTATTACTCATCAGAGGTCATGTGACTCATCACAGACCACGCTGCGCCTGTTTCACGCTGGTACACATTATGGTGTGCAAACACAAAACTGTACACAAGTGTTTAAGTGATTCCTGCTATTGTCAAGTTCCATTCTGAACTATTTAAATAACCCAAGTGAGTCATAGAAACAAGTTGAGTTGAGCAATAGTTGACTTACATGCACACGCTTCTACCATGCACTGACCCCCCTTAGGGCAATCACTGATGTCAAAGGTTTCCTAAAATACAAAAACCCATCAAACGTTTTTGTGGAAGTCAAGAGCTCGAGTCTCTTCTCAGATTGGTGTATTAATATATATTGATTTCTAAGAAGGTACATTTTATAAACTTCAAATAAACATAATTTCAATAAATATACTGTATTTTGAATCTTTTATAGAACTTTTGTCTGAAGTGTTTTTTTTCCTTTCTATCCATTTTTAATGTTTTATAATAAAGGGTGATACTGTTTTTGCCTCTATCTGTGAGTTTGTGTTAAGTTTGTTACATAAAAACATCTTATGAACCACCGGACAAGATTTAATGAAACTGCTAAAATTAATCACACCTACATCTACTACTGCTGTTTTAATATTTGGAGTTAACCTGATTAAGGATGGCCACCACAATCAATAGATCTTAAAAAACATAAATTGTAATTTTTAATGATCCTGGCCTTCAGTTTGGCATGGTAGTAAACCACAACGCTAACTGTACTATGCTACTAAGAGTACTATGCTGATGCTGCTAACAGAACCACACTGCTAACAGTACTATGCTACTAAGAGTACCATACTGCTAACAGAACCACACTGCTAACAGTACTATGCTACTAAGAGTACCATGCTGATGCTGCTAACAGAACCACACTGCTAACAGAACCACACTGCTAACAGCACCATACTGCTAACAGAACCACACTGCTAACAGTACTATGCTACTAAGAGTACCATACTGATGCTACAAACAGAACCACACTGCAAACAGCACCATACTGCTAACAGAACCTCACTGCTAACAAAACCACACTGGTAACAATACCACACTGGTAACAATACCATACAACTAACCGAACCACACTGTTAAAAGAACCTCACAGCAAACAGAACTAAGCTGCAAACAGAACTACTCTACTAGCAGAACCACACTGTTAAAAGAACCTCACTGCTAACAGAACCACATTGTTAAAAGAACCTCACTGCTAAGTTGCTAACAGAACCACACTGTTAACAGTACTATGCTGCTAACAGAACCGCTCTACTAACAGAACCACACTGTTTAAAGAACCTCACTGCTAACAGAATCACACTGCTAACAGAACCACACTGTTAAAAGAACCTCACTGCTAACAGAACCACACTGTTAACAGTACTATGCTGCTAACAGAACCACTCTACTAACAGAACCACACTGCTAACAGTACCATGCTGCTAAAAGTACCATGATACTAAAAGAACCACACTGCTAACAGAACAACACTGCTAACAGAACCACATTGTTAAAAAAACTCATTGCTAACAGAATCTCACTGTTAACAGAACCACATTGCTAACAGTACTACGCTGCTAACAGAACCATTCTACTAACAGAAACATACTGCTAACAGTGTCATGCTGCTAACAGAACCACACTACTAACAGAACCACACTGTTAACTGAAGCACACTGCTAACAAAACCACACGGCTAACAGTACCATGCTGCTAACAGAACCACTCTACTAACAGAAACATACTTCTAACAGTGTCATTCTGTTAAAAGAACCACACTACTAACAGAACCACACTGTTAACTGTACCATGCTGCTAATAGAATCACACTGCTAACAGTACTATGCCGCTAACAGAACCACTCCACTAACAGAACCACACTGTTAACAGTACCACACTACTAACAGAACCACACTGCTAACAGTACTATGCTGCTAACAGATCCACTCTAATAACAGAACCACACTGCTAACAGTACCATACTGCTAACAGAACCAAACTGCTAACAGAACCACATTGCTAACAGTACCATGCTGCTAACAGGACCACACTGCTAACGGTACCATGCTGCTAACAGGACCACACTGCTAACAGAACCACACTGCTAACAGGACCACACTGCTAACAGGACCACGCTGCTAACAGGACCACACTGCTAACAGTACCATGCTGTTAACAGAACCACTCTACTAACAGAACCACTCTGCTAAAAGTACCATACTGCTAACAGAACCACACTGCTAACAGAACCACACTGCTAACAGGACCACATTGCTAACAGAACCACACTGCTAACAGTACCATGCTGCTAACAGGACCACACTGCTAACAGTACCATGCTGCTAACAGGACCACTCTGCTAGTAGAATCATGCTGCTGTAGATTTCTTTCTTTTTCACTTTTGGTGGCTTGTTTTTGTATTTTTTTTTGTTGCATGATTTGGTATTTCTTATTCTTCTTCTTTTTTGTTGTTGTTGTTGCGTTAAGACGCAATTCTTTTTGTCCTAAGCATTTCATTGATTGTTGACTTTGTGTTGATATGCTAGTAACTTAAGACTGATTCCCAGTGCATATTCTAACCACCAGATTTATTTAAATTAGTCCAAAGTTATTTTTCTAATTTAGTCCACAGTGTTTAAATATATAAGGTGACTGCTGACCTCGAAGGTTCACCATCAAAGGTTTGAATTTATAAAACTGTATGTGTCATTCATAGAAAAATAGTGTGTGGGTGTGAGTGAATCACAGAAAGTGAATGGGTGCCTCTGAGCCACAGCGGCATGTTTTATGACTCAGGGCCACGGCGGCTAACTGACTCCAGACCAGCTGACAAACTGCTGCATTAACCTACAGGAGTCATAGATCTGATGAGTACACTCCCTCTTATTTGTTTTTGTAGTTTTTGAAGCTCCTGGCTCTTATTGCTAAATGACAAAAACAGAATGTCCGAATAAAAGATAAATAAATAAATAAATAAATAAATAAATAAATAAATAAATAAATAAAACAGTCTCACCAGAAGAAAAAATGTTTTTGATGTTTTTGAAATGTTTACCTTGTAAAATACCTATGAATCATCTCACGTGAAAGCAGCTGTTTTAACAACTAAACTGAAGATGAATTGATGGTACAGTATTTGTTCTTAAATTACTCCAACATAAAAACAATCAGTACACAGTGATCTTATCATTTTTCTTTACTGTTCTTGCATATTGACTTTCTATTTTACAGCTCAAAATTTACATACCTGACACTGAGAAGAAATATTAAGAAAAAGAATCTTCTGTATTCGTGTTTCTTGAAATCGAAAACTCAAGAGGCTGAAGAAAAATATAAAAAGTATAAGAA
>JARVGQ010000309.1:31135302-31148671 GCA_031762355.1 Hypsolebias martinsi | reverse complement strand
ACATACAACAAAATCCAGTCCCACCCCACACCTTCCACAGCAGATCAGCCACACAGACATGAACACATCTGACGGGCATTGAGATACTTTCAACATACAACATAAAATGCTGCCACATGTCCCAAAATCTCTCAACAGAACCCTTCAAAATACAGTATACAGTATCTGATTTTTTTTTCCAGATGAACATGAAATCACTTCTCCAATCCAGTGTTCATATGCTGGATGGATGTGGATCCTTTCATCTGCATAAAATAAGTCTCCTGGCCAAAGAGAGCCAAAAGCACTTACGGTACATCCCTTTTGTATTTGCTAGAGGATGTGTCCACAAGGACCACCCCAAACAATGAAATGAGTGGTGAGGTACACAGTTTTTCCACATATCCCAGAGAAAGTATCAAAAATGGATTGCCAATTGGTCCGCAGCTTTGGACAAGTCCACAACGTGTATAAGAGCGTAGCTGGAGTTTGTTTACAATGATCACTTGCAGGATCCAGGCCAGTTTTAATCTTGGACTACTTGTCTTTGGACCAGTGCAGCCGGTGCACCACCTTAAATTGGATTACAGCAAGTCTCAGACAGATTGAGCATGAATAAATGTTCTTAATGATCTTTCTCCAGGTTGAGTCTGATGTGGATTCCTCCAGGTCTGTTTCCCATTTCATTTTAAGAGAGTCCAAACTGGTCTCATGGTATGAACTGAGCAGTGTTGCTGAGGACCCCCTTAGTGTCAGACCTTCATTCCAAAATCTTTACCGCAAAATGTTTAGAGGGTACACAGGAGAACAATCAGAGTTAGACCTCAAAAAATGCCTCAACTGCTAATAAATGAAAAACTGGACTTGTGAATATTAAACTTCTGTACCAGCTACATTTTAAAATTTTGTATGGATTTAAAATGAAATAGAAACTTCCAACCATTTTGACATTTCGGAAAAATGCAAGTTGCAGATTACGATGCTTGATTGGTTTTTGTGACTAAAATACATAAAATAATGATCATACACAATATACATGCAGTGGTTGTTCAAATAAATGTTTATTTTAATGTGTCCAAGTAAATTATGTGTGTCTGATTTCACCTATGATGTAAAATGTATGAGGTAAAGTCTTGAATTATGGATATTTTTAAATCTGATGTACTGGGACATACTGGGATCTGAGACATCTGCAGTGTAACTTCTCCCACAGTCATTTTCAGCAATAACAGAAATGAACACAACCTCAGGAATGACTTACAGCAACACACACACAGCTTTATTTTGAAAGAGAAAAGAAAACAGCAGAGGCCAAGTTCATTGCCCTGGTACACGGTGTTGGACTGCGTGGTGTGTGTGTGTGCATGTGTGTGTGTCAGTATCAGATAAAGGACTGAACCAACCTCTCTGTCAGATCAGAGTTTCACAGCTTTACAGAACAGGTCTGAATCACCTGGAGGTATGGAGCTCTGGAGCAGAGCGTGGCGCCTCCTGCCTCTTCTGGGTCTTCTGATGGTCCTTCAGGTCAAAGCGAGCCCACATGAATCTAAGGAGAGACACTACTACATCGCCGCTGTGGAGATAGACTGGAACTACTCTGGCAATGACACAAACAGGTTGGACACCACACTGAATTTTATTCTAAATTATAATTTTGTTTTTGCAATCATTGGGAATTTTGTTGTTGTATGCTTATTTCTATTTTTAAATTCAGTTTTGCTGTAAGCGACACTCAATTCCTGACTTTACTAACTTACTCACTCAGTTTGTACTGTGTGGTCCAATTTGTCCTTGTTTGTTTTCTGAGCAGCCTGTTCCTGATCTAGGATATTATCATTGTTACTCTGACACTCATACACTCACTTTAGACACATTTATTAGCTACAATGTACTTTTCAGTAATGTGAGGACTGAAGTTTTTGACTTTGACCCCTCTCTGCTAAGTTCATGGCAAAAACCAACGCTGTTTTTAGTTTTTTTAACACAATTTTATAATGTAGCTGTTGTTGTTTTGTTTTATATTTCTTCTATGTACTTTATCATTTCATATGCTTTGTATATGATTGTCTATTGTTGTCATCTGTGTTCTTTGTTAAAATCAGATCTCTCTTGTAAATGAGCCCTCGAGGCTCAATGAGACTAACCTGTAGAATTAAAGGTTGAATTAATGAGTAAACTTGTTGTTGGTTACTCTTTTCACATCAGAGCATTAAAAAAATGAGCTCGCCTGGTCTTCCAACTATGTTAAATAATTGATAACATTCAATATAAGATGTTATGTGTTATTATAACATGTATTTATATATGAGACAAACATAAGCTAAAATTAAAAGAGCAACATTTGGTAAAGGAACACATATTAAATCATTTTATACAAGTTTTAGTCCAAGACAAATGATAGAAGTGTAGCTGTTTACGTCAAATCTGGAAACAATAACCATGTTGCACATTCACATGTGATATTTGCATGACCTCTGTTAGCACATGGAGTTTACTCTGTGTTGTGAAGGACTGTCAGACACTACAGCCCCATATTTAATCTCCTTGTCTATAAAATCCTCTGGACTATAGTCATTTAATGCAGGCTAAGGATAAATAGCTGTGAGGATAAGTCCAGACAAAAAGTCGTGCTGTTGAGAAATGAAGCTATGACATCCTGTTTTATGTGTGCTGCCATGTTGCGTTGTTGGAGCGAGAGCTTGTGCACTAAAGATGTGTGTCTTAAAATGTGTACTGAAACCAGCCTGGGAGCTGGTCTCATACTGGGAACAATGTCAGGGCTCGTGTAGGATGTCTAGATTTCTGTAATGCGGTTGACGCTCAGTCCAGACAGGATATGTCTTGATACTTAAACCCTTACATTTAAAATAGAGTATACATTTTCATAGTGATTGTATGTAGAAATTATTTCTGTCGCATGATGATTATCAATTAATAATTCATCTCTTTCCACTAATCTCCAGGTCTGGTCCCACCTATAAGAAAGTGGTTTTTCGGGAGTATGAGAAAGACTTCAGACGGGCTAAAGCTCACCCATCCTGGTTAGGTAAATATTGCTTGATATTAATACACACTCTGACTCTGACTCTGTCTGGATATGATTATAAACAGTCTTTAGAGTCAATTCTCAGGCAACTAAAGATGGTTTTTAAACTTTTTTTGAAAGGATCAATATGTATGTAACGGTTCAGTAAACTTCTCTTTATAATGCGGTATAGTGGGAGAATTAAATACCCGGTAAATTGTTTTCATAAACTAATACACAAATAATATTAAGTTACAGATGAAAGTGTGCTTTCCATCATTTACACTACAATACATAAAGAATCTAAAATTCACTGAAGGTTTTTGTGAGAGTCACTGATGGTCACTGACTAGATCTAATTTTTGGAATTTAAAGGACCTACTTCATACAGTACAATTAGTTAAATCAGCTGAGAGTTTATCAATATTTATCATTGGTGAGCTTCATGTTAATGAGAAGGGCAAAGCATTGGAAATTAATAAGACGTGAGGTTTTTAATTCTTAGTTTAATATTTTGCAACAACATATTACCTGCTTCTTTCTTACTGGGTCACTGGTGAGTCACTGTGTGAGAGGTGGGGACACCCTGGACAAGTCTCCAGTCCATCACAGGGACACATAGAGACAAATGAGAAAAACTTACATCCAGTATACAGGAGAACACAGATAAGCACAAGGGGGACAGGGTTATATGAGAACAAACACAATGCAGAACTGAAGAGTAGTGAACCAGAGACTGATTATATAGAGCAGAGATGACTGGGAGAATGGAAGCAGCTGGGTGATTATGAAGTGGGCACTGGTGTGTGGGGCTGACAGGAGAAACTGCAGAGGCATGACTGAGGGTGGAAATGAGAACTGGCAAAGGGAACACAAGAATCATAAAGAACATAAATAATAAAATAAAACAAACCACAAAAGGAACTGAACTAAAAGACAAACCAACTGTACCACCATGGGTTAAAAATGAATACATTTCCTGTGATCTTTGTGACATACACATAATGTTCAAGACACATTGTTGTTGTGTATACTGTAACGTTTATTTACTGGGTTGAAGGGCAGGAAACTTACAGTACTGCAAAATAATCCTAGTATCTGCTGTTGTCAGGTGTCACTGTGGCATTTTGTGTCACAGGAGCAGCAGTGGCTGAGTGGTTAGAGCAGTTGTCTTCCAGTGGGAGAGTTGGGGGTTCAATTCCACCAGCAGTCACATGCTGAAGTGTCTCTGGACAAGACATTGTATCCGATGTGTGTCCCATCGGTGCATGAATGTGATAAAGATTTTATTATTCTTTGTACAGATCTAGTAGAGTGCTGTGTGAATGTGTAACTGAGGCACAGATTGTGTAGTAAAGAGCTTTGAGTGTCTTGATCAGTTAGAAAGGTGCTACATACAGTACGTACAGTCCATTTACCATTGTGTTCCTAGCTGTGACACTGCTGTCTGTGAACTTGTACAGTCATTCTTGCATGAGCCTCAGGTTTGGATGAATTGAAATCATCTGTCAGCCTCCATGTTCTGTCTTTTTGTTGCTGGTTGCTCTCTGTTGTAGGAAACTATACTTTTAAGCATTATAAAAACAATAAGCATATCTCCCATTACAATGCACAAAAATATGCACTTACAGTATTTCTTTAAAAAATTATGTCCCCCTTCGTCATTAGCCGAAGAGTGGTTTAGATCATTACTCACCTGCTCAAGACCACAGAGTTGTGTGGGAGGCAGCCTGAGGACTGAGGCGGTGGAGCTACAATGAACTGTTTTCATGAAGCATTCACTTGTGACAGATCCTTGTTAGTATAGAGGTGAATAATTATCTCTCACATGGAAGAATGGAGCTTGAGTTCCCATTGAGGTTAGAAATTCTTATTAAAGTCCCCCCACCCCACCAAAAAAAAAAAAAAAAAAAAAACAATAAAACTCCCTGTTCATCTCAATGTCCCTCCCCTTTTTCAATATTAAACTGAATGTTTGCCCTTGTGTGCTACCACAGTTAATGAACAGCTGTCCCTTCTATGAATTTGCTTGGAAATATTGCAGACAGTTTTAATAATGCTACTTCTCTACTAAGCACCTTTACGTCCTCTCTTTCTTCCCACAACTTTTGCACCAAAGAACACATTCATATTCTTAGAACATTTCTGGAAAAAGTTAAATCAAATATTTTTTATTTATATTAATTTGTATTTATTTATTTATTTATAAAAAATTTATTCATTTTAAAACACAATACAAAACAATCCCATAAATGATAAGAATATAAAATATAAAGTGAAAGGTAGCAGAGGGAAGAATTTTTTAAATTATATATTAGTCCTTCATGAAAATAATGTGTTTGTGTTATTATTAAAGAACAGATGTCTAGAAAGTACAGAAAAATGTTTTTTTTATATCTTCGACTTGTCAAAATAACTATTCAGTAAGAGTGTTAGAAACTGTCAGTTTTATTTTGATCCTGTGTCTTAATGACGCACTCTGTTCAATTCAGTTCATTTATACTGTGCCAAGTCACAACAGAAGTGGCCTCAGGGCACTGAGACGAACACCAAAATACAACTGCTGTACAAATGTATTACATAACGTTCAGCCTTTGTTTCTCTGCAGGTTTGCTTGGACCCACACTGAGAGCTGAGGAGGGGGAGACGATCGTGGTCACTTTCAGAAACATGGCTAGTGGAACGTACAGCATCCATCCACATGGGGTGGCTTACGGGAAGCAGTCAGAGGGTGAGTGCCTGTTAACCCAGCTGGTGGACTGTTCTAACACAAACATTTGCCAATACAACAAACAACTGTGTTTGTCTTCTTCTAAAATATTAACTAGGACAAGAAGGTCATCAAAGCAAGCTGTTCTGAAGTCCAACAGGAAGTATTACAAATCCTTTGTGACGTAATGCATCTGTATTTATTTAAAGGATAGTTTGTGACATTGTGTTTTGAAAACTATAATTATCGTTTCTTAGTATGAACCTAATGCAAACATCAAAATGTAGACAAGACAATAAAATTAAAGAATTGCTTGCAAGCAACTCTTACATTGCCTGCAAACAAGCTACTTATTAATGTTCAGAAATATTCAAATTTTGAGCTAGGGAGTAATCACTTCAGATACTGTATGTTCACAGCAAAGGATATTTAAAAATCTGATGTTTCCCCCCTGCCGCAAGGGAGCAGATGCCAGTGTTTCTTTTGCGCCACTTGGAGACAGGCAAGAGAGCTGGCTGACATGATGCAGAGAAGGAAGGTGGATGTATTTTGTGCGTAAAAGGGTAACAAAATTCAGTGCAATTGGGCAAGTTTTAAGCTTTATTTGTCTGACGTCGTGGAGCAAATATTGGGGAAGTGGAAATACCCTCTGTCCATCCATCCACCTATCTGTGCATGTTGTGAGCATGGTAACTTGAAAAATAAGCGAGGTACGGACTTCCATCTTGGTGTGTGGCTAATGGCATTAGAAAGGTTCCTTTCAAAAATTGGGTTGCCATGTCAAAATCCAAGCTGAGTGCTGCCATATATGTATATATGTAAACATTGTGAGTTGGATCTTTTGAAAAATAAGCAACGTGCCAATTTCCATTTTGGCATGTAGCAACATCTAGACATACGAAAGGTTATTTTTGAAAAATGGGTCACCAGGTTGCCGGTTCAAATCTAGGTCCGGGGGCCTTTCTGGGTGGAGTTTGCATGTTCTCTCCGTGCATGCGTGGGTTTCCTCCGGGTACTCCGGTTTCCTCCCACAGACCAAAAACATGCATGTTAGACTCATTGGTAACTCTAAATTGCCCCTAGGTGTGAGTGAGAGAGTGAATGATTGTTTGTCTCATTTGGCTCTCTGGCCCTGTGATCGACTTGCGACCTGTCCAGGGTGTACCCCACCCCTCGCACTGTGATTGCTGGACATGGGCACTGGCGACCCCCATGACCCAAAATGGAAGAAGCTGGTTAAAGGTAATGGATGGATGGATAGTGTGTTATCATTTTAAAAGTTATAACAATGCCAGTCATGATCAGGATGTGTAATTTAACCAGAAATATAAAATAGTGGTTCTATCAGTGGGCTGAAATGACTCAAAATCTTACTGCTTCATCAGTATGTGGTAAAGACACATCAGCAGATCTTGTTTTACATGACAATCCTGGCATTTGGGTGACAGTTTCTTATTAAGTTCTATAATGCTACAGTATTTGGTGCAGGTATGTGTTTCATGTTAAGGTTAAGAAGTCTAAACCTTTGTGTGGCATAGTCTAATTCCAGTTATTATTAGGCATGTTGTGTATGGTCATTAATTTTAGTCCTTTAAGAGTGTGAGCTGAAACCATACAAACAGCAAACAAAACACCCTTCCATATAATTGACTTCCCCCATAGGGAGGGCATACCAGCAGTGTTAAATTATGTTGATGATGTGCCAAAAATCCACATTAGATGTGCAAACTATAGTATGTTTTTCCTGCTTCAGAACAGATTAATATAAATACTGTATCTCAGTGCAAAGTCTTAAGTGTAGGCAAACAACAATATTGAAAGAAACAGATGCTTTGATGACTGAAATCAACCTGACATCGCCACAATTCAATATTTTTCTTGCATGGATTTGCAGATGGACATCCATATGTCTTGAGGTAATTCTCTTTGTGTTTCTCTCCCCACCCCCAACCCCCCTACACATACGTACTTTTTTTATTGCTCTTTGGTGCCTTAAAGCACACTAGATATATGGTACACAGCAGAACACCACTTGCATATAAACCAACAAGGAGGACATAATAGAAAAAAAGAGTTCCTGCTGACTGAACCAACACAGATAAATTACAAACCGATTCAACAGTCCTTAAACTTGTGCAATGATCTGTTGGTGTGATGCAAAAAAAAAAAAAAAATCAGCCCAATATGTGGTAACGTCCTCATTAGCTGAGGCATCACTACCTGTTTACTTGTTCTGCCATCATAGATAATGGTCTGTAAATTGGCTTTATATTTCATTTTTATTAGGTGTTACGGAACTAATCACTTTATTTTAGTTCTTCTTGAAACCATCTGAAGATAACGTATCCCCGAACTACCCACACAGAATGATTCATACATGGTTGTTGGGAATTTGGGAGCATCTTCACTGTGAGCGCCAAGCATCAAAGATGCTGCTTTAAAATGGTACCAAAGTTCCCTGCTCATTATTAGCAGCTATTCTCATAGTTTTAGGAGGTTCATGTACAGTTACAGTATTTTTTTTTCCTCCTCAGCTGATGCACCTTTGCAGTTTCTAGGAACCCGACTCCACTTTAATCAAACCAAGAAAACATGTCTTTTGCTCAAAAATATGAGATTTTTGCTAATTTTTGGATATTTCACCCCATATCAAATCCTCTGTTCAGTATATTGTAATGGGTGAACTTGGACTGTTTACATTTTTCCTCATTTTTCCATTTTATACATTTTGCTGTGGTAGACACATGATAAAACATTCATACCTTTGTAGTCAGGGCGCTTGCATTCAGAAGATAATGTCTAATAATCAGTATTCTGCTCACTTATTAAATTTTGTATACACACACACACACACACACACATTACCCTTTCCTTCCTCTTTTATTTGTTTCCATTTCTGCTTGACTGCTGAATTGTCTCACTGCCTCTCTGTACATCTCTTGTAATTACTGCCAGTCTGCCATTAGTGATTTTCACAGCGGTGAAAATGCAACAACGAGGCTGCTGGAAAAGGTTTTATTAACTGCCGTTGGCTGCATAGGAACTAAATAACACTTGGTATAGTTCATTTACTCACTTGACTACACAACTGTAGCAGGTTAAAAAGGGCTACAGTTCCATGCTACTCAACGGTTTTGGTTCTCCTAAACACTTGCTGTGAATGATGTGACATTTTATACTTTAGCAACTTAAATATTGCCATACTACATTTAAACATTCTGAATCTGTTGACTATACTGCATCAGAAAGTTTTTTAATGGAAGAGATGGTTCACCACATCCAAGTATCAGAACAGCCTTTGCTAACAACAAAATACATCTTAAGGAAAAAGAAGGCCCTACATGAGACATCAGTCCGGTAGCATCTCTGAATTCTTTCACTTGTATAATGCGTCTTCAGTGCAGGAAACAGACAACTTTCTGGACAAGTTTAATTCAGTTGTCCTGGTTGTTTATGCCATCATTCACCAACAGAATGGATGACTTTGAGAGATTTATCAGCCTTTTTTAAAGTCTGTAAGAAAAGATCTTTAAAATTCTACTTTTTTTATTGATTTAATGTCTCACTGAAACTTTTTAAAGGAATGACTGATGACCATGTTTTCGGAGCCTTTTTTTTTGGCAGTCCACTCTTTAGTTTGATGGACAGCATCTTGAACACATCCGCAAAGCTATTTTTTTCTATTTATTAATAGAAAAAAAACATGATGTGAATGAAACAGGAACTGTGCATGCAGTTGTTAATGTGAAATTGTGTGTACATTTGAATGTCCATATTTTCCTCTTAACAACTTAGTGATGAGGCATGAATTTGGGGGAAAAGACTCCCACTGTTCTGTCCCCCCTGACAGTTTCAGCAGCATAATGCTGCATTTAATTTGAGACAAGAGAGGCTGTCTGTGCATCTAAATGATCTTATTTATTTGTTTGAACAAACAGAAGTGTGCTTGTCTTCAACTTGCACCATCATTTAACCACACAGTCTGTGTCACCATTGTCTGCCCAATTCAGGAACTTGTTGCTATGTTTCAGGCCAAGACGTTCATTGTCTAATAGGAAATCTAATTTGCATTATATCAAGTAGCACAGTCAGTGACATGTGGATGAGTTAGTGGCAGGTTAATGATTCTCACCCTTGTTAAATTGCACGTCTTCGGACGTTATCAGTCCGTTAAATGGGCGTTATTAGTTGTTATCATCCCCACAAGTAGCGGTGAAACTGTCCCGCCTACCTCCTAGTAGGTTTAAAGGTACGTTATTATTGTTATTATCGCTGATAATAGGCAGCGTCTTAGCGGGGTAAACCAGGAAGTGTGTTTTTAATGTTTTTTTTCAGCTTATATAACCCTTTTCCTAAACCTAACCTTACACCTGACCCAGAGGACCAACCCTAAACTTAACCCCCTTACCCGTGTGCCTAAACTTAACCAAGAAACCTGATGCCAGACCCTTTACTCTAAACCTAAACGCGTAGCTAAAAACGGAGCCTATTATCATCGGTACCATTGCTAACAATGTACCTTTAAACTACAGAGGTACAGGAGGGGCAGTCTGACCGCTACTTATGGGGATGATAATAACTAATAACGGCCATTTAATGACTGATAATGTTCGAAGTGGGTGCAAGAATCCCAAATAACTTCTGTACAAACTAGACTGGTCCGAATACATAGACAAGATGTTTAAGTTTGTTAAACCTTATTTGGCTACCTGAGGCCCATCTGACTCAGCAGACTCATGCCATCTTAGACCTATAACAACTTTAACTGAAAAGTACTATATTTTCCGCTGTACACTTCGCACCATCCCATAAGTTTCATCAGTCCAAATATGTCTAATAAAGTGGAAAAGTCCATAAATATATTGTGTTGCCGTATACGTCGCATCTATTATGCGTCACCGCTGACTATTTACATTTGTTACATGTCACCACTGACAACTCAGAAATGTGGGCTGGTGTCGTGCCAAAAATCGATTGGCTGCCAAATGGTGGTTGTGGGTGCGTGCACTGCACAGGAGGACTTTAACAAAAATTTAACAAGATAAGCACCTAAAAACAATTATTTGTTTGCTCAACATTGTAGTAAAGTTGTGTCTCAGTTGAACTATTACTTAATAAATGCACTTCAATGATCAAATCAGCTGAATTTCGCCGGGGCGACACAGCACAATCAAGCTGATTTGATGGTTGCTACAGGCGAGCTGGATGAAGGTGTCATTCTATGGCTGGCAAGTCAACTGTGTAATTAATAGCCACTTTTACCTATTACATGACACAAAGGCATGACATACTACTCGAGTGCCATCTAGAGGCTGCAAATTGTAGTGTTCAATATTTTCAGTCAGAATGAATGAAAACGGTCATATCTCAGCCAAAATTTGGTTTATAAAAATGGGAAAAAACAAATATGTTGCTTCGATGTATAAGTCGCAGGACATGCAAATTATGCAAAAAACTGTGACTTATAGGCCAAATAATATGGTACTTGGTCTTTACTTTTACTCTTTTTCACATAATTTCCTGGAGCGATGCAGTTTTGATTGAATAACTACAAGACAGTTCTTAGTGTGTTAAAAATTTTACTAAGGACTGGGGCGGCTATGGATGAGTGGTTAGAGCAGGCATCCTCCAATGCAAGAGTTGGGGGTTCGAATTCACCAGCAGTTACATGGTGAAGTGTCCCTGGGCATGACACTGAACCCCTCATTGTATGAATAAGATGAAACACTGATTAATCTCTTTAGAATGATTTGTTCAATTACCCTGTAGTCTTTGTATAGATCTAGTAGAGTGCTGTCTGAATGGGTAAATGAGGCACAGATTGTAAAGAGCTTAGAGTATCTTGATAAGATAGAAAGGTGCTATTTAAGTACAGTCCATTTAATAGTTGGCATTTTGAAGCTTCTAGTGCAGCTATGACTTCTGCTTCACCTATTTGGACCATCTCTGTTAATACAAAGTGTATCCAACAAAGTCAAGTCAGGTCTTCTGGATGGTTTCTTTCTGATGAAATATAAAAATAAATAAATAAAATAAAAAAACATCCAGGACCTGACTTAACGTTGTTGGATTTATCTACCCAGATTATTGAGCATGAACTTTGATACAAAAAGTGTTTGTCAAAGAAGTGCACCAAAATACATAACTAATGTGATTGAATGTCCAACTAGTGCAGAGCCATCACAAACTGTTGAATAAAAATGACACTTTCTTTGTTTCCTTTTGTTTTTACTGCTTTGTACATTGTGTTTTACTGTACAGTGTCATTGAGTACCATCAAATAAAATTAATTGTATTATTATTATTACCTGATATCTAGGATATTAAATTCACACATTCCTTCCCATAGCTCCAGCCTATTTTCCTCCTGGTTGATGGCGACATGCTTTTGATGCAAACTAAGTCAAATCAGATTAAACCACATCAATAATAGGAAAAAGCAACAATTCTACTTTAACGGGAGCATCTGTCTTCCAGTATTCCACTATGTAGTTGGAGAATTAATGCGGCTCTATCACATGCATTTTATAGTTAAATAATTAGGAAATGGCAGTATAAATAGGCAAACTGGAACAATGTGATTACACAACGAATTGAAAATGCCAAGAAATACAAGAATAATTCTGTTTACCGGTAAGTCTTGTGAAACCAGGAAATCTCAGACACGTGGTTTCCTTTTTAATCATGAAGGAATCCCAAGTGATTTTAAATGAACTACAAACAAAAGTCTTCCACTGATTCCACACAACGTTTTATATATGTGCATTTATAGCAGATTTCATTTAAACTACTCCTATCTTAATTAACATGCTGACAGGTGTTACAAATCAATTTTGAGATTACACTGCAACTCAATACATCAACAAAAATACTAACCACTGGGTCAGAGAAGTAAAATTGAAACTTTTTCAATAAAAAGTACTTTTCAAACATTTAAAACATACTTGACTTCCTATAAAACAACTGAAGGACAAAATATCAGGTCTTTGGGGCTCCGATGTTTTTTTTTTTTTTTTTGTCTCCCTTATGTTTCTGTTTAAAACTGAACTCATCTGTGATTGTTCTGTTGTCCCACATTTAACAATTCTTTTGTAATAAGGGCTTTCAGTGGTTTTGGTGCTTTTTAAAAAAAAGTATTAATAACTAAACCATCAACAACAATTATACTAATGATCTTTACCTACTTCTTGCTTTCTGGGTTGCAGGGGTCATTGGTGCCCCTGTCCAGCAGTCACTGTGCAAGAGGTGGGGGACACCATGGACATAAAAAAAAAAGAGTTAATAAAATTATAACTTTAAACAAAAAAGTTAATTAGATAATAATAATAAAAGAATAAGCCAAGTCAGTGTTTATATATAAGAAAATGATCAAAACCTAATTGTTGAAAAATATATATGAAGTAGTTTAATGTGTAATGTATGAGCACTAGAAAATTGAATGAGTTATTCAGTTTGTTTTGTTACTTATAGATAAGTATTGTTTGAACTATAACAACAATACGAACAATAACAAGCTGCCTTTTTTGGACTGTTTGGTTCAGATGGAAAGAGAGGACAGCCTCAACATTGAAGTTTACCGAAAACCAACCCACACAGACCAGTATCTTCTGTTTGACTCTCACCATCCACTGGAACACAAACTCTCCGTCATCAGA
>JARVGQ010000309.1:31090432-31101012 GCA_031762355.1 Hypsolebias martinsi | reverse complement strand
GCCTCCCTACTTAGGCAGCTACCCCCGCGACCCGACCCCGGATAAGCGGAAGAAAATGGATGGATGGATGGATGGATATTTTTTTCATTCAACCTTAATTTATACAGGTTAATCCCATTGAACCTCGGGGACACATTTACAAGAGAGATCTGATTTTAACAGCAATAGACAATCATGAACAAAAGCATGTACCGGTAAATTGAGAAGAATACCGGTGAATGAAAGAAAAAATGAAAGAACATGGTATTTAAAAAAAAAAAAAAAAAAACGAATAAAGAAAACGGCTAAATTGTAAAGCCATGTACAATACTGGAATAGTAAAAACATTCTTTAATGCTTTTTTTATTTTATCATGTCCTGGATGACTAAGAATCTTCACCAGCATATTCTTTAACGTGTTTTTAACACAAAGCCAACTGTTGTACAATGTTTGTTGTACATTCATTCAAATAAGTATCTGATAAATTTTTAGATGTTCAATATGCTGAAAAATCAAAATAAATTAACGATTACATTGTACTAACCGGTGTACTTTGGTTTCTAAGCTAAGTATATCCTCTACAAAAATGTAGACTACACCACTAATTGAGTTGACTCTAAAATTAATCAGTTGCACTATAGATGAACATTCGGCCACATCTGATTTACCTAAAAGTAATATCTTACTGAGCTGCAATCAAGTGGAATATTTTGTTAAAATACATTACCGGTAACTAGTTCATCAGGTATTCCACTAATACAACTAGAGCTGTATTTCAACTTCTACACATAAGCAAAGGTAGACAATAAAATAGTGTGTATGACCATGAATGCAGTTTTGCAATCTATACACATGTAAAAATCGGCTGTACATTTTCAAAACCAAGCCACTCAAACCCCACAGCTGATTGGTCACTTGGTCACAAACTCCAAGAATTCCATGAGAATTCAATGGAAAAATTCCCCTATTTTTGTACACAGTAAAATACTGCCTAACACCTACTGGTCAGACAACTAATTTTCATTGTATTTTTCTTAAAGCAATAAATGGTTATGCCTTTGAGAGTGGGCCACTCTTAGGCTTCTGCAATGGCGAGGTTGCAACATGGCATGTGTCCAGCATTGGAGCCCAAGACTACATTCAGACAGCTACTTTCTATGGTCACCATTTTGAACTAAATGAGAGAACAGAGGACTTTCTCAGCCTCTATCCTATGGCTGGGGAGACTATCACCATGAACATGGACAACATTGGTGAGTCACTCCTGGCAGTGCCTGGTTTGTCAGATATTTATATCTAGTCATTTGTTTTCCATGGTCCTTAATGAAAATGTCTTTCTTGCAAAAGGTGTCTGGCTTTTGGCTTCCCTAAATTCCCATGAAACAACGAAAGGAATGCGTGTTAAGTTCCAAGATGTTGAGTGTTATCGTGACTACCAGTATGAGTATGATGATGAAGTACCAAAACCTGTATTTAATATATGGAAACCAAATAATATTACAACCAACAAAAAAGAAGAGAAGACAAAACAAGTAACACAAGCAACAAAAGAGCCAGATTATGACACAGACAGATATGCAGATGAATTAGGTCTCAGGTCCCTGAAAGACCAGGCCAATGGCTCAGATGTAGAGAAGCTGGACTTGTCTTTTTTAGATTATGATGCTATTGATGTGCCTCTTGGAAGTATGAACATCAACTTCAATTTTAAGGAGACAACAAATAAAACTGGCTTCACTTCAAAGCTGGAGGCAATGAATAATGCACATGTTACAAACTGGAAGGAGGTGGAGAACCTAACTCTTACTAATTCTTATATGCAAAACTCCAACTTTAGTGGGAATGCACCACATATCCAAAGAAACATTATAAAACACATTGCTGACAATTCTTCAGTGCAACAAACAGAGAGCACAATATTTTTCAATGACCAAAATGTATTACTACAGAATAACAGCATGCCATTTGCAAATAAGATTGTTTCTGCAGTGGTCTCAAGTTCTGATATTTCTGGTCTTGACACAGTAAATACAACAGATCAGAATCCTACAGTTCTTGGAAATGTGTTTTCAGACAATTTTACTGCTCTACAAGAATCCACCAAACATGCCATGGCAATACAACAGACAACCCTTCAAACCATGGAGATAAAAGAGGCCATAAAATTAACCACACCATTACAAGAAACTGCAGATCTCTCTGTGACATTGCCAGTAAATTCAACCTTTATCTCAAAAAATAGAACTATGAATGTAAACTTGTCTGGTGACAACTATGTGTCTATGGGCATAGATCTTGAGAACTCTGAAGAAGAACTTTCTAAAGGGGACATGTTTTTTTATAGTGTGCCTTTGTCTAAATCCAACATTGACACTTTAAACACTTTTCAAAAAATCAATGAAGATGAAGTCACTTTTTTACAAAATACAACAATGGAGGATAATAATGACACTTCAACAAATCATTTGAACAAGTCAGCACTTGAAACAAATCATTCTTTGTCTGTACAAGCACTTGATGCTGAAGGGATTAACATCAGCAATATATTCAAAAATAACTTGACCACCTTTGAGTTGGAGGTTATGAACACAACCAGTAATGGGAGTAGTTCTTTGAACACAACAGCACTACTGACTGATTCTGCCAATTCAAGCCTTAAAAATATTACATGTATTTTGCTCATAAATGAGTCTATGGAAAATGTCACTATAAATATATCCAGATCAGATTTGCCTGGAAGGCCCAAAGAAATAAATTACACTTCTGAAGTTGTGACTGTGCCTGCCAATTCCAGCCTTGCAAATGCAACATGTATTTTACCCAAAAATGAGTTAATGAAAAATGCCACAGGCAATGTATCCAGATCAGATCCATTAGGACGCACGAAGGAGAGAACAGGTGTCAAAACACTTTTTGATGAATTGACTAACACATCGTTCACAGATATTCACTCCAGTGAGATAGGTTCAACTAACCTGTCCTTCCCTGATAGTACAATAAAACCAATCAGTTTTGATGAGTTAGGTGGTTCAGACAACAGTGAAGAACTCCTTATCTACCATAAAGAAAACCTAACACATGCCATTAAAACGTCCTCCATCAAATTACAAGGACACAATTGGACTTATGATGGAACCCATTCCATAGTACCTCAAGAGATTCCCGACCACATGAAGAAATACTTGGAGAGTGAGGTGCCTCAAACAACTCCACCTCCTAAAAAGTCCAAGAAAGTCAATCTACGACAAAAACCCAAAAAAGGCCAAGGCATGAAAACAAGGAGGAGGAAGGAATACCAGCCTCAGGCCAGGAGTGGTTTCCCCTTGTCACCTCAAGGATTCAATCCAGGTATGAACCCCCGTGGTTCAAGGCCCTCTTCACCACAGCCTGTCTCCGATGAGGAGCAGTTGATTAATATGCCTGTGGTCATCGGTGTGCCACGACCCGATTTCAGTGAGTATGATCTGTATCCCGGAGATGGACCAGATCATCTTGAAGTAAATCATCCAGATGTAACCCTAAATGAATATGAGTATGTGATGTACAAAGACCCATACAGTAGTCACGAAGATTTAAAGAATCTTAACCTGGATGAAAGTAGCAAGTACTATGGGAAGTTATCAGGCCCAAATGTCAAGACATATTTTCTTGCTGCAGAGGAGGTTGAATGGGACTATGCTGGCTACGGGCAAAGGTAAGCTCAGAAATAAAAGTATAAGTAGAGCTTATATGACTGAACAAAATACACTGTAACTACAGTACTTTGTACTTTGAATTAATATATATGTAATCTGTTAAGTATAACTTAACTATAACTAAAGAGAGGTTTTCTTATTGACACAGGAGACTAGAAAAGTCACAATTTAACAATCAAGAAACTAAATTCACCAAGGTAGTTTTCCGAGGTTACCTGGATAGTAGCTTTACAACTCCTGATATCCGTGGAGAGATGGATGAGCATCTAGGCATCCTGGGCCCTGTCATCAAAGCTGAGGTTGGACAAACCATCATGGTAAGACAGCTAGTAATAGACAGTTGCTGTATATAGATTTTTTTTAATATTATTTGATGTGTTTTACCTAATTTAATAAGGCGTTAGACAAATTTTGTTGTATTGTAATGAAAGTAAGAAGACTCAAGATGGCTGCCACAGACAGCTGAAACAAAGAAATGTCTGTAACTCAGCCATTTTACAAATATGCTAAGTTTGGCATGCTTGTAGCTGTAACTGTTAAAATTAATATTTCATAAGGTTTATTTCAAAACCAATTTCTTTTGTAAGAGGATAAAAAATTTTTTTGTTATACCAAGATTGTGTTCCTTGACTGAAATAAATCAAGGTACCAAAAGTTGATACGATAAGGCATTTTAAAATCCATAAATCAGAATAAATCAATTTCCTTGATTTGCACTGCAAAATTCTAAAGTTGTAGTCTGTCACAAGAACTGACATTAATTCTGCAGTTGTTTTTATACGTCCATTGAAAAGACAGATGTAATTTGATATAGTCTCTGTACGTCTATAAACTTTCACTTGTGTGAGCAACAACTGATGTGTTCAAAGTAACTTAATGAAAACTGATGCACATTTGTACCACCACTACGCAGCGTGTCTCATATTTTTTTCATAATATTTATTATATAACTTCAAACTAGAAGGCAAACGTTGTTTGATGAATGTGCTACATCAATGAGAATTAAACATATTCATCAGTTCACATTTTATTACTGTGTGGCGGACACAAATGCATATATTTCACGTCGGAATGTGCTCTTATTGTGAAAGGGACAGAATATGAAGAGAGCAATTTGGCAGTTGTGTTTCAGTTGTTTCTCCTGAGCTTGATGTTGGAAGACATTGAGAATAAATCGAGACTAAAGGTATTTTTCGTCTCTTTCTGCCGACTTCCACAACTGGTGACCCCGAACATCTGAACGTTTTCGAACGAGAACTCACCAGATTCTGACGCTGCTTCTTCATCGGCCATGTTTTTGGACCAAGTTTTTTGCTGGGCTGACGTTGCTCCAACCGCCGTTGGCTCGTCTCCTGCCATCGCTTCACCCGCTGTGTTTGCGGCCGTTATTAAGCTTCCAGAGTTCTGGCAGCTCAACCCAGAACCATGGTTTCAACATGTTGAAGCCCAGTTTCATCTCCGTGGGATAACCACAGATGAGACTAAGTACTTTCACGTTGTTGCTGCTTTAGATTCTGGTTCCACCCGCCGTCTGATGGGTCTGCTGCGGGACCTGCCAAGCACTAACAAGAACAGTGCGCTCAAGGAGAACTTACTGCGGCTTTACTAACTGTCGGACGCGGAGCGGGCTGACCCTTTGTTGTCCCTGAGTGGCTTGGGGGATCGCAAGCCCTCCGAGCTGATGGAGAACATGTGGGCGTTACTTGAATCAGGGGATGTTTCCTTCCTTTTTACGCACCTGTTTCTTCGCCAGCTTCCTCTACCTGTCCGCACAGTGCTGGCCAGTTCCCCATTGATAAGGACAAAGAATTATTGCTCCCTGGCCAAAGAAGCAGACCGGCTTTTGTTAGCTTCCAGGCACTACAGCGTGCAGGCACTTTTACCTGGTGTGACTCAAAGGGGGGCGGAGGCTGTTGATTGCGTGGCTGCTGTGACAGAACGGCGGAAGGACGACGTGCTTTACTTCTACCACCGCCGGTTTGGAGTAAAAGTGAAGCTCTGCATTCCTCCATGTTCATTCCTGCGTCAGGGAAACAAGAGAGCCTGGCACTGGCAGCTCAGATAAGCTGCTTTTCATCATGGACGAGGTTTCTGGACGAGATTTCTGGATGGTGTTTCCTGGTGGACTCGGATGCACAGCAGAGCATTATGCCAGCTTCATCTACAGATGCTTTGTGTCAAAGTACCGGACCCCCGCTGGACGCTGTTAATGGCACCCCCATTCAAACTTTTGGATCGAAGTCCGTGACTTTTTGTTTCAACGGACGTCAGTTTCAGTAGGACTTTGTAATAGCTTCTGTGTCTGTACCTATTTTGGGTGCTGATTTTTTATGTGCTTTCATATTATTAGTGCATGTTGCTAATAGCTGCTTAATCGATGCTGTCTTTTGATACCTATCCCTGTAAACTTGGAGGTCCTGCCCATCAACCTCTTGCTAACATATTGGCCACAGGTGATGAGTATCAGCGTTTGTTGTCAGAGTTTCCTGCTTTGACAGTTCCCACCTTTTCTGCTACTATAGCTAAACATGGGGTGGAACATTGCATCACTACAGTTGGTTCACCGGTTTTTGCATGAGCACGCCGCCTAGATACTACTAAGTTAGCAATAGCCAACGAGGAGTTTGTTAAGATGGAGCCAATGGGGGTTGGCGACCCTATGGGGATTTTTGGCGCCTTAACAACACAACCAGTAATGACAGGTACCCAATCCCTCACATTCAAGATTTTTCTGCCCGCCTGGCAGGAACAACTGTTTTTTTCCAAGGTAGCTTTGGTGCGGGGCTACCATCAGGTTACTGTGCATCCTTCAGATGTACCTAAAACTGCAGTTATCACAACGTTTGGTCTTTTTGAGTTTTTACGGATGCCCTTCGGCCTTAAAGGCGCAGCACAGACGTTCCAGCGACTTATGGATTTGGTCCTGCAGGGTATGCCGTTTTTGTTTGTCTATTTAGATTATATATTGGTGGCTAGTCCTTCGGTGGCAGAACACATGGTGCACCTTCGCCAGCTGTTTGTTCGGCTCTGTGAGTATGGCCTGATCGTTAACCCAGCTAAATGCCAGTTTGATCTGCCTGCTGTTGAGTTCCTGGGACACAGAGTGTCTGTTCAAGGGGCGGTACCCCTACCTGCCAAGGTTGAAGCTGTTAGTTTTTCAGCGCCCTCCCTCAGTGAAGCCCCTGCAGGAGTTTTTGGGGATGGTGAACTTTTATAACCATTTCATCCCACGGGCAACTCATCTCATGCACCCCTTGTATGAAGCACTTAGAGGCAAAAAGGGGACCAGCAAATAGAGTGGACCCCGAGAGGGTACAGGCGTTCAATGGTGCCAAAGAGGCTTTGGTTAATGCTGCACATTTGGCCCATCCATCTCCATCAGCTCCTGTGGCTCTGACAACTGATGCATCTAATTATGCAGTTGGGGCAGTTTGTGAACAATGGGTGGATGGCGCATGGCAACCCCTTGGGATCGTCCATTACGTGTTTTGGAGAGGGGACCTAAAGATTTTTTTTGGTGGAGTGGTGGGGTAATCAGGAGAGGGTTTCAGTGGACCATTTGAAACCAGCTCATGTTTTGCCGGGGGATCCAGTTGAGTTGGCTCAGCCACCTCGTTGTGGCTGTCCTCCAATTTCTTTGCCCACTCTTTCAGGTTTTTTCCCTTCAGCTGAGTTACCTCCCTCAGGTGAACAGTTAAGTGGCAGTCAGTGCCACTTACTTCAACTTCCACAACTTCAACACCTGTCACTGTGAAGAGCAGCCGTTGTTATCAAACTCCCTAGCTGTTACCGTTAAGTATTTCATTCATTTCGGTGGACACCAGCAGTGAGAGATGCTGACAGGCTGAAGAAGGAGTCCTATTGGGCCTTTTTGGCCTGTGGGACCCCGGAAGCAGCTGATAGGTACCGGCAGTCCAAACGGCATGCAGCTCGGGTGGTTGCTGAGGCAAAAACTCGGGCGTGGGAGGAGTTCGGAGAGGCCATGGAGAATGACTTCTGTACGGCTTCGAGGCGAAAATAATAATTTTTAAACTCCAGAAGTTTTACTATTTTCTTCTATGATCCACCCAACTTGGATTATTTCCTTCCTCCTCCTGCTGCTGTTGTGATTGTGTTTGTGTGTGTTTGTTACGGTGGCCCTAAGGTGTAAATGAACAACATTTGAAAAAAATGGAATTACATTTGAAAAAACACAACAAAAACACAACATTTGAAAAAATGAAATTGCATTAAGCCAAAGCGGAAGAGGCTCAAACCACATTAGCAAAAACAGAACTACATTAAGCCAAAGCGGAAGTGGCTGGAATTACATTAGAAAAAGAAAAAAAAATTTAAATTTGAAAAAACAGAATCACATTTGAAAAAAATGGAATCACATTTAAATAAGAGAATCACATTTGAAAAAACGGAATCACATTTGAAAAAAAAAAAACCAGAATGACATTTGAACAAACAGAATTACATTTGAAAAAACGGAATCACATAAAAAGAACAGAATTACATTAGAAAAAAACAGAATTACATTTGAAAAAAAAAAAACGGAATCACATTTGAAAAATCAGAATTACATTTGAAAACAAAAACGGAATCACATTTGAAAAACGGAATCACATTAGAAAAAACAGAATCACATTTGAAAAAATGTCAGATGACAGTCACGACCTGTGTCCTGCCTGCCTTGGGCATGACCACCTATTGGAGGCCCTGTTGGAAAACCCCTGTATGAATTGCAGCTTCATGCCTCGTGCCATGAGGGTGACTCGGCTTGCCCAGTTTTGCACCAAGCTTGGCAATGAACTCCGGCCTTCTGGACAGGAGGCCCCACTTAGGTTCTCGAAGCACCGGGCCGAGGCCACAACTCCTGCGGCCCTGCCTAGGAAGAGGCGAGCCAAGTCTAGCCAGGGCCTCTCCATGAGAGTGGAACAACTGTCTGCTGAATTGGCGGCGATGAAGTCCCTTTTTCAGGCACACCAACCGGGGGCCGAACCAGGGGCAGTTACCGGACTGTCCTCCCCACCCATGCCTGAGCTGGCCGTGGAAGAGGACATGTTGTCCTTGGCTGCCTCTGCCTCTCAGTATCTAGGTGAGGAGGACGACCAGTCATCTCATCAGAGAACTGGTTCACTTTCTTTGTCCCGGACCGCAGATAGTGGGTCAGGTGACAACTCGATGCAAGACGTCATGCAGATGGCCCTGAGACAGCTGCAGCTGGACATCCTGCAATCAGAGGAATCCACCCCTGGAAGTGCCTTCTTCAGGCGTGGACAGGCCCCTCCTCCCTTTTCCATCCTTTCATCGGAGGAGTACCTGAGGGAGTTACACAGTTGTTGGTGGGACCCAAAGCTATTTGCACATCTCTGCAGATGGTCAAACACTGGCGGCCATGCATGAGCCAGCTGCGATGGGCCTGGATTGTAAGTCTGCAATCGAACCTGTTATTGCCTCGCTCATCTTCTCACCAGAGGAAACTCTGCGCAGGGAGGTCTGGTGTCCACGACCTCAGTGTTGTGTCACGGAAGAGTTCCTTTGCAGAGCTTATCAAGCCGGAGCGCATGCTGGCCGTGCCTCGGCAATTCCATGGCACACCTTCTGCTTGCCCTTGCCAACAGGTCTGGTTGGCGCAATCAGCTCTCTACGGGCCATCTCGCAGGACCCTCCGTGATTCCCCGGTGGTGCCGGGGGAGTTATTTGGCTCAGCTGCCTTGGTAGCGCTGGAACAGACCGTCCAGGCATGTCAGACAAGGCAGCAACTTTCGAGTCTTAGCAGGGTTTATGCCCCCTCCTCCCCCTCGGCATCTAAGGCTCCCGCCAGCTGACTTGAGTAGTCACCTGCAGCCTTGGGGGTCATGATCACCCAAGGGGACTTTACCCTCATGAGGGTCAGCCTAGACCCAACCAGGGATTTCGTAAGTCGGCCCGCTAACCAGCTGTGCGGGTCAGGGGCTCCGGATGCCGCACCCCCCCACGCCACATGGAGGGAGGCGATGCCACCAAGCCGACGGTCGGATACTTTTCCCATCAGCAGCTCAGTTACTGGGCTGCTCATGCCGTGGACCCATGGGTGGTTGCCACCCCAACCCATGGTTACCAGCTACAGTTCAGACGGCGGCCTCTCATGTCATGCCAGGTCAAAATGACTGTAATTTCCAACCCGGCGAAGGCTCGAGCGCCAGACCAGGAGCTTTCTACCCTCCTGGCCAAAGGTGCGATCAAAGCAGTGGACCCTCTGTATCAGCCCAGAGGCTACTATTCAAACTACTTCCTCGTACAGAAAAGGTTGGGCAGGTTCCGTCCCATTTTAGATCTGAGGGGACTCAATCAGTACTTAAAGATGCTGCCCTTCCACATGCTCATGACAGCGGAGGTCCTTCAGATTGTCAGGAGGTCCAAGCCCTGAGCCCTTTTTTTTTTTGCCTGGCTCTGGTCCTAAGCGGCAGCTTCTGCTTTTTCCTTCCCGTCTTTCCTCCCCTGCATGGCTTCTTTGTCTTGTTTGCAGTTCCTCGGCACTCATCTCCCGAAAGCAAAGTGATATGGATCTGGTACAATGGACGATCAACTCTATTGACAAGATTTTTTCCACAAAAAGGCAAGGTCCAGGAGAACCAGCCTGCCCGTCACAGACACACTCTGGCAGTTACGTGATAGATTCCTGGGGCGAATGGAAGATCATGTGCCTGTCAGTCCTATCTGTAGAGGATGTTGAAGATATGTATATAATTGGATTTATGATAGCAGGAGCTTTACTGTTAGGCGTTTGTGGAGCACTGTTCTATCGGAAATTGAGGAAGACTTCATCGGCGATTTCTGCCATGTCTAAGCTTCCGAGTCAGAGTGAGAGTTTGATCCGTGCTGTGACCTCAATGAATCAGCTGCTTTACGAGCTTAACCGGAAGGTGGAGGCGATT
>JARVGQ010000309.1:30965532-30975761 GCA_031762355.1 Hypsolebias martinsi | reverse complement strand
GCTAAAAAGCTAAAGGCGCCTTTTCTCTCATGCTGAACCCCCCCCACCCCACCACCCAAAAAATGTTGGCACAAGATGCATGCAGACATGTCTCCGATGAGATGAACACCCCGCCAAGGCAGGTTAACTAAGGGAAACACTGTTCTGCTTGTGCTTACTGACCTCAAACCAATTCTATGTGGTTATTGTGAATGAGCTGAATAAAGTTCGACTTATCTGACTGTTTTGTTTTGCTTAATGCACCTTATAATCTGGTGCACCTTATAGTCTAAAAATACGGTAAATGAGCAAGATTAACTACAGCTGGGCAAAGAGATATGGAAAACCCATTTAACACAACGCCATTATCGGAACAAAAGATAAGACAAACAGACTGGAGGTGTAAATTTTCTGCCTTCAAAAGGTTTTTATTCTGAGCTGTCTCAGTTTAATGGCTTTAAAGCTTTGGAGAGAGTGTTTACATGTTTCCACTTCAGACCCACTGTGGCATCAAAGTGTGCCTGTGATAAATCCTGTGCACTGACCCAAGTGTGGCCCGCTCTCCAAATGTTTAGAGTGAACTCTTGTTAGGGAGGAGGTGCGAGCAGTGTTCAAATGTTTACAAAGGTATCGAGCTATCTGCCCAGTAAAACCAACTCCGATTTTCTTTTACGCAAGAGACTGCAAGCGCTAACAGGCAACAGCAATATTTCAGACTTTCAAAGTTCTTTTTATCTTATTTGTCAATTCAAAGAAGTTAGACTGTACTTGACTAATAAGAATAATAAATGAAAAAATGAAGTCTACCACACCTAACATGATGCAACAGGAAAAGCTGCACGGCGTAATTTGAGCTCCATGTGAATTAGACTTGAAGTAACACCTTCCAGAGGTGAAGAACCCTGGACAGGTCCCCAGTCCATCACAGGGACACATAGAGACAAAGGAGACAACCATTCACGCTCTCACTCACACCTAGGGACATTTGAGTTACCAATCAGCCTAACATGCATGATTTTGGTCTGTGGGAGGAAACCGGAGTACCTGGAGGAAACCCACACATGCCCAAAGAGAACGTGCGAACTCCACCCAGAAAATATCCAGACTGAGATTTGATCCTGCAACCTTCACGCTGAGAAGTGACAGCTCAAATCACTGCGTCGCAGCTTTCTGTATGCAGTAATTCAGGCATTTCAAAAATCTATTAACTTGAACATAAACTTGACAATGTTTTATTTTTCTGCCCTCGTTCAGCAATCTGACCCCCTCATGAAACTTTAATGCCAATCACATGATACGTTACACTCACATCCTGCAGCAGACCAGCGTTGCACAGAGCAGAATACTCAGACTGCTGCATTAACGCGCTTGTTCCACACAAACTAAAGTACGTTCATAACCCTGAAGCTATTTTTACCCTCACGAGAGAGATCGGTCCTGTTGGACTGGAGAGAGTACAGCGGCACTCCCTCAGGTGCAGTCAGTGAAGTCATTAAATATAAACAATGGAAAAAGGTCCTGTAGGACAGGAAAGATGGCTGCTCCCTCTTTAACAGCCGACACAAAAGTTGAGCAAGCTGTGGGATATTTGAGCAGCTAACAGCACACGGCTGTAGTCCAGCCCAGAGTAAACACAGCGTCTCACAGCCTGGACTGAGACATGCTGTCAAAGATACAGGACAGACAAATGTCCTGGTACTGAACTGTGAGATCCCTTTCAGTTCTGTTTGGAGTAAAATAGTAAGAAAATATTGAAGCAAACAATCTTAGTACAAAAATATCTTTAAGGTACAATGAACACAAAAAGTTTTGGAGGAAAGAAAGCAAACATACCTGTGCTTCTCTTCTGTGTTGTCTTCTGTTGCTGCTTTTTTGTTGTCTGGCTCCCCATCTTCTTGCTCTTGTCCCTGTAGAATATCAGCAGAATTAAGCACATATTTTATTTGGTAGATGTGTTCTCACTGTAAAAAAAAAAAATCACAAAAATCAACACTGCACTGCACAACAAAAATTACTTTAATAACGTCACAACAGAAGGCAACATCCTTTGTCGCAGTGATGCCTCTTTGCTAAAGATGGAAACTGTGTATCGGTACTTATTGGAGACTTTTTTTCCCCTATTGAAGATATGCATAGAATAATTTAACAGCTTTTACAGTACATGTATGTAGACCAGCATTTAAGGAGTCGTGGCGCAGAGGTTAGAGAAGGTGGGCCTGTGATTAGAAGATCGATGGTTCAACTCCTGGTACCAACAACATCAAAATGTGGGTGGGAAAGGTGAAGCGCCCACCTGCCTCCATCCTCATTTGCCCCACTCTGAGCCCTTGAACAAAGCCCTTAACCCCCACCATCTGCTCGCCCGGTCAACCTAGATAACAGCTCTCTGCTCCACACAGAGAGCTGTAGTAGCTCTGTGGTCTGTGGTTGTGTCAGGAAGGACATCTGGAGTAAAAATAATTGCCAAGTCTTCGTGTGACAGTTCTCTGTGGTGTTCCCTGAAGAATGGAGCAGCCAAAAGAAGAAGAAAGAAATGAAGGCCAGCATTTGCATAGAAAAACAGAGCAACATGTGCTTCTTGTAATTTGAGAGTCAAACAACACATTTACATTTTGGACTTCACTACCTCCAGTACCACTCTTTTCAAAGGTTGTTCATTACAAATGAAAGGAATTCATGAAACCTGGAAAAATAAGATCAGTGCTTTCTGACCGTAAATTGAACTACTGTACTGAAAAAACTAATTACGGTAGTTACTGTATGTGTTGCAGGCTCAACAATGCTGTTCAGGGTGTGACATTCTTAAAGCTATTTATATGTAAACAGCAAGGCAAATAACTTATAGGACACAGTGGCAGAAATTAAAGCTCACACAATACTGACCCCAAGTGAAAATCTTTAACAAAGGAAATTGAACCCCTCCCAGCCTGCATTTTCCTGAAGGGGCTTCCTGTCCACCTGCTAGAACAATTCAGGGCAATGACTCATGACTCAAGAGCAGCAAGAAAAAGGACAGCAACTACAAACTTGAGGAATGTCAACAACCATTTATCAATTTCTGCTACCAGATTACACTCAACATTTACTTTGTCTGACACAATCTCGTGTGCAGAAAACACAGTTTCTCACGATGAATAGATGTTTCCTTTAGCAAGATTTCATTTCCAGAACTGAAAAACTGCCACAGTGAAGCAGAATGCTGTCACTGTGTAATGTTCAATGCAAAATGCAACCCACATGAAGAAATGAAATCTGCTGCAAAAGCCAGGCCTCAAATGTGAAATTCAAGTGTCATGCCAATCTGTTCAGAAAATTATTTTCTCGCACATCAAGACAAAAATAAGTTCACTTACACAGGCCACCGGAAACTACAAATGCAATGGTAATTATTTGGTAACAAATTTAGAATACCTAAGAAATATGCATTTTTTTATATTCTTATTTTTGAATTTGTGTAATTAAAAGTGTGTTTCTTTCTGTTGAGATGCAAAGAACATTTTGTAAAATTTCAACAATTATCCATGAGATATTTGTCAGAAGTGAGTTACACTTGGCAGTAAAAGAAAATAGTAAAAAATTGACCACAAAATTTATTGTCAGCCTGCTCTGTTTCAGGAAGCTGAACCGGATTAATTCAGATAAACTTTTTCTATACAGGGAGTCCTCGGTTTACAGCCGACTCAGTTACTGGCCGTTTCGCGTTTACGGCCGCCGCCCCAGTGACATCATCACATCTCACGTTGCCTTTTTTATGCAGCATTTTATGTTTTTTCGTTTTTTTTTTTTTAGGGTATTGTGTTAGCTAACTGCTTGGAATCACATTAAAATGGCGTTCTAAGTACGTTGTTGTTGTTTTACATTGAAAAAAAAACGTGTTTAAAAAGACGTTACAGCCGCCATGTGCTTTGAGTTTCGGTTTAAGGGTAAACCGGTATCCGGCCGGGCCGTTAGAACGGAACTCGGCCGTAAACCGAGGGTTACCTGTACTGTAAACGTTCCAATATCCTTATTCACTGTTACCAATATTTCAAGCTTCACACCCACCACAGAGCCAGCCCTCCTCATCAATCTGTGGCTGTCCTGCTTCCTGGTGCTGCTCCCCCACCAGCATGTCACAAAATAGGAGAGGGCACTGACACCACAGACTGACAGAACCTCTGCAGGGGTTAAATGATACCAGACTCCTTAGCAAGAACAGCCTGTTTTGGACCTTCCCATAGAGGAGGTCGGTGTTCTGTGACCAGTCTAGTTTTTCATCCAGCTGCAGACCAAGACACTTGTAGGGCCAGACCATCTCTACCTCCACTTCAGCCACCAAAGAAGCCATGTTGGTGGTTTCAGCCTTCAACAGTCCACCATCTATTTGGTCTTATTGGTATTGAACTGCATCTGCTTCTCTTGGTACCATCCCACAGTCACTCTCTGGTTTCCTGTACCCATCAAATGCATCCCACAAATGAGTTCACAATCTTAATGACTATGCCTTGGATGTTTGCCAGTATGTGGGGAGGTTTCTTACAGAAATCAACTATAAGTTCCTTGGTTTGAGATGCCAAAGTTCATGATGTTCCTCCCGCAGTAATCTTCTTCATTCTCTTATAATACACAATCCACAATGGCAATCATAGGAGAATTGCTGCAGGTGGGACAGGGTGGAGTTGTAGGTGAAGTCTGAGGTGTAGACGGCAAAGAGGAACAGTGAGAGTACTGTCCCCTGGGGAGCCCCTTGTTGCAGACTACTATACAGTATCTGACATACAGCCCTGCAGTCTCACGTACATCTTTCATTTAGGTAGTCATTGGTCCACACAGCCAGGTGCTGGTCCACACCAGACTCCTCCATTTTTCTCCACAGTAGAGATGGCTTGATGGTGTTAAAAGCACTGGGAAAGTACAAAAAAAAAAAAAAAACCATGACTCTCACAATGCTCCTTGGGGACTCCACATAGGACGTATCTGGTGTAGCAGGTAGGTGATGGAGTCATCCACCCTCTGCCATGTCATTAGGTGAACTGGAGGAGATCCAACACAGAGCACATCTGGGTGCAGAGGCGGCTGAAGACAATCCGCTTCATGGGTCTTCATTAGGTGAGAGGTCAGGGCAACATCCCCACTTTTGCCATGGCTGGAGAAGACTTTCAGACGTTTCCACACATCTGAAAGATTGTTTTTCTCCAAATGTGTGTGTTGCACACGATCTGTTTTTCTCCAGTGTGACCTGCCTCCGATGTGTGTCCCATCGGTGAATGAATGTGATCTAAAGTACTGATTAGTCTTTGTACAGTATAGATCTAGTAGAGTGTTGTATGAATGGATACATGAGACAGACTTTAGCGTAAAGAGCTTTGAGTATCTTGATAAGACAGGAAGGTGCTATATAAGTACAGTCCATTTAACATTCCATTTACTTATCCAACACTATACAGTATTGCCCTGATGACTGAGTGCAACTCAGCAATTTCCAGAAATGAGCATCTCGTCTTCATTTTCTTTCTTTAACGTAATTGAAAATTTAAATTAATGTTATTTAATGTCATTTAAGGCCTAAAATTTAGAAATAAATCACTTTAATGATTTTCAGTGTTTCTTACTATCCCACAAAAACCCTCCATGAAAACTTTTTATTTTTATTATTACACATTTGTTTTGTTTGAATTAAACTAGAAATTTAAAAAAAAATGTATTTTAGAACATTTTAGTTATAATTCCTAAATAGAAGTCAAAATCAATTGTAATTGGAATAGGCAGATTCAACCTTAAAATTAAATTAAAAAAAAAAAAAAAAAAAAAAAAAACAACAATCAGAATCAGCCAACAAGTGTGATCTGTGCACTTCATTATAATCTCACCATAAGGTCTGGGAAACCCACGATGACCTGTGCCAAAGAGCTGTTGTCAGCCAGCACACGATTTGGGGAAACAATCTTCTGGTCCAGAGCAAAACTGAGGTTTTCACTGGGTAGCTGCTCACTTGACACCATATGGGGTATAGAAATCTCAGCTAAGATGATGAGAAGAAAAAGACAGTGTGAGAATTTTGAGTGAAAACACGTAGAGGGAACACTTGTATTAAGTTATCAAGATTATCTTGATGTCTTTGATTAAACAGGACTGCCACATCAGTACTTATGAACCTCTATCAGAAGTTTTTTTTTTTTCTATTACACGTTGACTGTCTGTATTTTAATGTTTATATGTTTTGAAAACTTACAGAAGAGAAAATGCAACATTTAAAAAGCTCTGTGACTGACCACAAACCTATCCCAGCCAGAGGGCTGCTAACACATGTAGCCTGCATGTATGAGTCTCCTCTGTACAGAGAGACTTCTGAGGCAGAGTGTGTAGGAAACATATTATTTAGTGATCTGCTTCCTGATACATTACAATATGTAAAGGCTAGACAATAGTATTTATTTTTCACTTTGTAATTCCTTATTTGACTGTTTCATTCTGATTATCTGATGCTTTGGTATTAGTGTTTGGAGACTGATGGGCCAGTAGCAGACATACCACCCCCAGAATGTTTTCCTTTTCTCCCTAGTCTTGTGATAGGTTCAGTTGGTTCTGATGAACACTAAAAGGAAAGGAGAGGTCCTTATTGAGTTTCTATAAAACTAACAGCCAAGACGTTAGACGTTCAAGACATTAGATCAGGTCATAAATGAGACAGGACATGATATGGATAAGTTCTGTACTTGTGATACATTGACTTTCTGAGTCTGGGTGTCTCCCTAGGGAAGTGTTTTGGACATGTCCGACTGGGAGGAGACCCCGAGGAAGACCCAGGACACGCTGGACAGGCTATGTCTCTCAGTTGGCCTGGAAACACCTTGGGATCCTCCCAGAAGAGCTGGATAAGGTGACTGTGGAAAGAGATGTCTGGGTCTCCCTGAAACCTGACTTCAGAACAAGCAGAAGATAATGGACGGATGGATGGGCTCCATCAGACTTTGGCTCCGAGGTGATCAGGTGAGAAACATTTAAATAAAAATAGCGGGGACAATAATTAAGGGGTAATATCTCACTGGAGTTGAGGGAACTGGGATACTGGCTTGGGCCAAAAAGTCTGAAGGGGTTTTTCAGTCTGACAGGATTAAATTTCTGGGTAGAATTACCTTGTGTGTTGGGGCCAGAAAACAACTGAGGTACTGAGTAAAACCAAGAAGTTGTCAATCTCCGAAAGCCCAACCGTAGACTTTACTAAAAAAATATATAGAAATGAGTGATTGTGATTGTTTTTATGGGATAATAATTAAAGGGGAAGGTCTCAGTTTGGAGCTGAAAGGGTTCAGTCAGGGCTGGCTGGTTCAGATGATCGATGTCAAAGCACCTGGTCAGGAGGGGTTAGTTTCTCTTTCTTTGCTTGCCTGTCATGGCAGAAAATGACAGAGCCATACCATTTGTGGTGGACAAAGAATTCATCAGCCTGTCTTGGCAGAGATAAACAGGGTCTTATTGTTTGTAGAGGAAAACTTGACTATGTTGGCTTTCTGTGGCAGGAAGACATCAGGGGTTGCCTTAGCTACTGGTGGCAGACAAGTAAGCTTGAAGACGTTCTCATAGGAAAGACATGCATGCATCCCATTGAAGGTTTAGGATAGAGCATAGGATATGATGGGCAGGGGAAATTCTAGGCAGCACTGACCCCTGACAGCACCACAGTGATGTCTGTTTAAAAACATGTTTGGTTAAAAGGATGTGTCTATGTATGCGCTGACAAAATGAGTGACTTTGCAAAAAGAAACAACTAGACTATGACTAAAGGCATGCCCTTAGCAGGTCTAGGAGGTCTCAGATCTGATCCGTCTCCATGAGGCCATCAGCTGCGTTCATATTAACTGTTGGACCTGACTGTCTGAATGGCTACGTGAAAGAGGGCTAAATGTTCTTTTGAGGATGTAGAAATTATCTTTGTGCAAAGCAGGTGGTGATATTGTACAAATGTGAGGTTGTTGTTGTTTTCTTTTTCTTTCTTTTTCTTTTTACATATAAGAGCAATAAAAACTTGTTATGCTTAAGGTTATCAAGGTCACTGGATGAGACAAGACAGACTATGACTCGACTATACAGAGACTAAAGGGTCAGACAGAACTTATATGACAATCACAGACTAAGGTGTGAAAGCTTATTTCACACACACTTCTTTAGCCTTATAGGGAGAGCAACTGAAAAAAAAATGGAAATGGCTCTGTAAATTACAAAGCAAAGATTTTGTGACTTGCACTTTGGTGTTAGTGCTTCAAGCTGCTGCAGTTTTTCTTGATCTACTGTTGTTTGATAGTTATACAGTATGTGACAGTAGCATTTTTCCAATATTGCGCTAAAATATGGTGGTGGTAGCTGAGCATAGTCACCAATTTTGTGTGCCACACATTGTGCAATAGTTTTACTTAACAGTAACAATTAAATTGTTTAACTTAACCAGCCTGTTAGTAAAATTTCTTTCAAACAAATTAGATGGGTCTTAATGAAACTAACAGAAATTAATAATATAATATAAATGTTCAACCTATTAAGTTTTGGTGTCACCCTAATTTGAGAGGGCCACCCCAGTCAACCAACAAATGTGTAAACAAAAGATGGTTTCAACTTACTGGTAGTTAATTTAAAAAAAAAAAAAAAAAGATTGTTTTCTTCTTCTGCTGCCTTTCATTTTATATAAGCGTTGTCTTTTCTTTTCTTATTATTGTATATATTGTTGTTTTGTATTTTAATTATGAAATGAATAAATAAATAAATAAATAGATATTTGTTAGCAAAATATCACTTGAACTACTGTACAAACTTAATTGGAACTCATTCGTTCAACCTTTATTTATACAGGTTAGTCTCACTGAGTCACAGGGACTCATTTTCAAGAAGACCTGTTTTAGACAAGCAGAAACTCTTAGAAAGTTATCATCCACAACTCATTAGCATTCAGAGTCAAACCAATTCAAGATGGCAACCAGAGCTAATTGATATCAGGCGACACAAAAACGTCCCTAACTCAGTCAATTTTACAAATACTGAGGTAAAATGTGAAGTTGTGGTAAGGTATCACAACCACTAGTAGCTGATAGTCATTCCAATGATATACTCTTGAGAGCACATTTTACAAGCTCTTCCAATATCACGAGAGTGCACACAAAGTCATTCATGAGGTTTGTTTAAAGCTGCTATAACTCTGTCCTTCCTCAGCATAAGATGATCTCAGTCTAAAACTCTGGCAAGAAAAGCATCCTGTTTCTTAAGTATACCTGAGCTTGATCCATGACCTGAGCTTACTGTGTCCTCACTGATACTGTGAAGTTGACACACTCCAGTATCTTCAGCAGCCATGTGCATGGGCTTGGTCAAAAGAAACTTCCTATAAGAAGTAAGACATACATTATTTTAATCTGTAAATCAATGTATTGACCATGGAGGAGCAATTTGAACTCAATCTCTTACTTGTTGGTGGTGGTCTCTACCAATAGCCAGCGGTCCTCTGCCACCAGGAAGACAGATTTCAAGTTGATTGGAAGGAAGATGGAATGAACCCGTCCCTCTAACACATCCAGCACCTCCAGCTGGTTCCTGTGCATACAAAGACAAATCAGAAGCTGATAAAAACAGTATTAAGATTGTGTTTTTTAGCGGTGTCAAAATTTGATGTAGAGTATTTTTACCCATCCTCCTTGTAGAAGAGAAGCCAGTTTTTATGGGCAAATTCCCGACACATCCTATGGCCTACCTGCAAACAAGCAGCATACATAACACAATAAACAGTAAGCTAATACTTTATGCCTTAAAAGTGAATGGAAAAACTTTTAATAATGCAGTAAAGTTAATTAGCAAAGACAGTCGTAAAGAATAAAACAGATTACAAAAATAAATATAAAACAGTCAAGTTTTTAATGTAATGAAATAATACAGAAGATGCTTCTTGAGACTTTTAGGAGCCACAAGTCAATTTGTATTTGTATCTGAAGAGCGTGGAACCTCTGACCTGTTGTTCATTATTGGACCACCAGTTTGAGGCTCTGGCAGGAGCTTGATCACTGTCTGGAGATAACATAAGCCTCCGCACGGCACCTGTTGTCAAGTCCAAATGGAGCACTGTGTTACTCTGGCATGGAGACAAAAGGACCAGACAGAAAAAAGAATGAAAACAGCAAATAACTGAACTAAAACAAGATTTTTGTTGTTGATATTGACAATACATTACGTCATACCCAACCAAACAAATAAAGAGCTGCAGGTGGACTACAAGAACAAGATCAGCCCCC
>JARVGQ010000309.1:30935720-30946211 GCA_031762355.1 Hypsolebias martinsi | reverse complement strand
TCATTTTCCTCAATAAATAAATGACCAAGTATAATATTTTTGTCTCATTTGTTTAACTGGGTTCTCTTTATCTACTTTTAGGACTTACAGGTATGTGAAAACCTGATGATGATTTAGGTCATACTGATGCAGAAATATAGAAAACTATAAAGGCTTCACAAACTTTCAAGCACCACTGTTTGCATATACGAGCATCGAGATGAAGACGAAAATTATGGAGAAGATATTCTATAGTATGTACCAGTAATCTGTTTCCTACAAGGAAAGTACAAAAAAGTACAAGGAAAATACTTGTTTTTGCCCTGTTCTGTTTTCAAGGCTTACTTTTTAGTTATGAAACTGAATTGTCTTGATGAATATGATTTTTCAAAAGAAAACAGGAGACAGAAGAAACAAATATTTTCCTTTATTTAAAAGATGAAAATGCACATTATCGGGGACACTGTAGTGGATAGCAAAATGTTCTAGGATTCGTACACACTACTCTGAATATATCTGATAATTCTCAATCACTGTCCAGATGACCTGATTGAGAATTATCAGATGTGATACCTGGATTATTGAGCATGAACTTTGTTGTTACTCTGAATATACTTTAAATATTTTTTTAAACAAATTTTCTCCTGAATTTGCACCTCCCATCTAAACACAGAAGTTATGTTAAAAATGTGTTTTTGTGTCTTTATGTGGAGTAGAGATCTGAAGCTTTGGGGAAACAGTGACGCAGCAGTTTATTTCTCACACGCCCTCTGTTACTGTGCTCCCTAAAAACCACTAAGGCATTTTCTGTCTCACTCACTGTTTAAACTAGTTGGCTCCTCAAAACTGCAGATAAATTGCAAAAATAGTTGCTATTTTTTACTCACTGAATTTTGAGTGACCAGCGTTTGTAAATCAAGTACACATCATGTTCAACTTGAGCAGATAGTAATTTAATCAGATCCAGATTATAAAAATCAAGGTTTAAATTACAGCAGTGTTGAATTGCTTTGATTGTGTCTACGCATGATCCTAGTAGGTAACTTAAAGTCAAAGTTTAGTCATTTTGCCATTAGATTAAATAAAAAGTCAAAGAGAAAAAACTTTTTTGGGAATTTGTTTGTATGTATTTATAGTAAATGTGTTATGGAGGGAGGAAGCAAACAGATTTCAAAGACTGGCAGAAATCAGTCTGCCACTGTTCAAACTTGAGCCAAAAAGGCAACTTCTATATATGTAGTTACATTTAAGTAAACATTGTTGGTATTACTGCTAATCATTTAATTAGAAATAGAGCATTTTGAAAACTTCCAAGTATGTTAAAGTTTTATTAATTTGATCGTTCCTGTTTAAAGCAGGTACTTAAAACTTAACATTTTAATAATATGTCAATTGAGTTATTTGATGTAAAACACTCTAACATGATTTATTGGAAATAAGTATGTTTTGGTATAATCAGTTACTGTAAGTTGCATGTGTCCATTCTGAGTTCATAATTACAAGACCAAAAATATATAATGCGTTATAAACATTTAATTTACATGCATTTAATTATTATTATACTGTACATGGAAATAGACTATTAAGGCATTCTGAAGATGTTTAACAATGGATTTATTTGATCATATTTACAGTTCTACACTGTGTGTCCTATCTATGCTCAAGTATGTTTTTGGTGTGCATGTGGTCCTAGCATCATGTGCTCCCAGTGTCTTACTCCTTAGCCAGTTTGACAGATGTGGGCTTGGCCCCGATGGGAATCCCGTGCTTGTGCAGAGACGCGATCAGAACCTCCCGCACGTCTTTGTTGTACGAGTCGAAGTCGAAGACGTTTCGCACCACATTGGCCAAACCCTCGCTGGGAAATTTCTGATAAAGGAGCAAAGTGGAGTGGGAGAAAAAGATAAATGAGTGGACAAAGACGGAAGTAGAAATGGTTCATTGGTTGAAGGAAGAAGGATGCAAAGGAGTATATTTTTTTAAGTGGAATAAAGACAGGGTAAGAAAGTTTTGAATGACAGGACAGTTTGGCAAAAACGATAAAAGAAAAACACAAAGGAGATGGAAAAAAAAAATGCTTAGAATTTCTCAAAGTAGTAACATCTGAAATATGACACAGGATGACATAGAAACAAATTCATGATGATTAAATCCACTAGAGTTTATAAACTGTGGCATATAATTTTATAAACAACATATTTACTCTAATGGCAACATTGTCCTGATGCTGTCACCATGGCAACACTTTAAAATGTTTACATAGACATACAGAGGCAATTAGAAGTATTTACGCTCTTGGATGTTTTACTCTTATCATTGTCTTAAATCAATCATAGTCCATATACTCATGATTGAAAAAATGATGATTATTATATATAAAAGAACAATTAAAAAAACTTTTATGTCAAAGTGATTTTTTTACAGAGTAATATTAATTAAATAAAAATATGTGCTGTAAAACAAGTGATTGCATGAATATTCACCCCCATTAAATGTGGTTTTCCTAACTCAACTCATATAAACGATTATTGAAAAGTACAAGCAGGGACTGTACACAAAAGGCTCTACAGAACCCTAAACATCCCAAGAAGTTTTATTAAATCCATCATTAAGAAATGAAAACAATATGGTCATGTGTAAATCCACCAAGAGCAGATCAGCCTCACAAACAGGGAGACTGTGAGAGAGGCCACAAAGACACCTGTGACCACGCTGAAGGAGTTACAGTCTTCAGCAGCTGAGACTGGAGAGACTGTCCATCTAAGAACTATTGTCGCTTATTCTCTAAACTTTAAGAAAGTGGCAAAAAGAAAGTCACTGAAGAAAACTTGGATACAATCTTAGCAAACTCTAGTCATGTTTGCCTAACTCTTTCAACTAGTGTGGCACAATAATTACTGATCATTGTTATGAATGAATATGCAACCAATCATTTTACATTAGATATTTTAAGTTATTTAGCTGGTATTACTCTATAGAAATTTGATTTCACTTTGACAACTGTTTGGTCTGGAAATCAGTAAAGAAAACTGAAGTGCTCCATCAGACAGCACCTAACGAACTGTACCCCCCACCACACATCAGCATCAGCATCAGCAAAGCTGAGCTGAAGGCTGTAAATCTGTTCTTTTACCATGGGTGCACAACTTCATCAGATGCGAACACTGACACACAACTCAACCACAGGACAGTGCCTTTGGCAGACTCTATAAAACGTCTGGTCCAGGGCTTATCCATCCATTTATTTTAGATAATAAATTGGACTGTCTTTTCGACATTTTGATCACTGCTATTCTGACTAAAATTAAAACATGCAATGAGAATATTACACATCAAACATATCAATCGTGTATATATATATTTTTACTGTAAGCTTTTTTATTTATGGTTTTTGAAATGTATGCAGGAGTTCTGACACATTAGCAGTTGTGCGTGCTCTGCAGAGCTGTCTGGAGACGCTCCTGTGTGTAAAACGTGCACTGTCTGCAGAGTGCACAGCTGAGCAGGTGAAGCTGACACCCCACCCATGTCAACAATTCCAGTAAATACAACGAGTGGTTAGTGCTACGTTTGTGCTGGTTTGTGCCATTAAAACTTTCGTTTGTGCTTCTTTGGTTTCTGAGACGCAGCTGAAGGTGGATGAAGACGCTTCATCCCCGCAGGACATGCGATCAGAGTCTCTGCTGGCAGGAGCATGTGCACGAGCTGTTGCGCCTGCTGCAGCAGTAACATCCACTCCACAGACATGGACAACGTCTCCTGCCGTTGTATTTTTAATAAATAATAAGAATAAAAATGTGCGATGACTTTGGACTTTTATGGGAAAAGATATGAACAGCCGGATCCGAGTGAACAGTTGCCGGAGCACACACAATGAAAATGAGGGAGTTCCCGGATCTTGTTCCGGCAGGATCCGGCTTAAGTTAACCACTGGTCTGGTCCAACAAAGACCTGAGGACAAGGACAAAGGTCCAAGTATTCATCCTGTATGGACTGGAGACATGGGTGACTGTTAGAAAGTATTTTGTGTCACGGGTTATAAATGTTTTATATTGTCACTGAGAGAACCTGCCATGATTATCTCGGCGGGAGGCTAACTCGACTGAGAACCTCAGGTTCTCCTGTCTCCCATTTAACAAGTTTGTTATCTTGGCCTGAACTCGTGGCGTCTCCCTGACGCTTACATCTGTGTGGACAAGAGTAACGGGATGTGAGAGATGGAGGAACACCCACTGAAATATTACGATGTTATGACCAAGTTCTGAGTTGATTCTGTGACATTGTATGTATATACTGTATGTACTCTGTCCTTATGCACCCCTTCAAGCAAAAGCCATTTAAAAATCTTCACCTGCCATGAGTTTGTGGTTTTCTATTTGAATAAAAAACATTAGTGACAGAGATTTTTCTTACACATAAAGAAGTCACCCACAACTTCCACCTGCACAGTCTTCATTCCATTTTTAACATCCACTGGGGTGACTACATAACCAACACCTTAGTCCTCCAGCAGACAGAGATCACTAGTGTTGAGGTCCTGTTCCTCCATGCACGACTGCACTGGGTTGGGCACATGTCCAGAATGGAGGACACTGCCTAACTAAGGTTGTACTGTACGAAAACTGTCCTCTTGGCATCACAGCAGTGGTGCCCCAAAGAAAAGGTACAAGGATGTCCTCAAAACGTACCTAACCACATGCTACATTGACATCCACACCTAGTCTTCTCTAGCAGCTGACAGAACAGGCTGGCACAACACTGCCCGCAAGCAAGTAGCAGCTTTTACGTCTGCACGCACCACCAGCCTAGAGGAAAAAAGAAGCAGAAGAAATAACAAAAACCCTGCTTCAATCCCTGAACAGTCACTGACATGAGCAAAGTTTGCCTGTCCAGAATTTATCAGCCAGCATGCTTGTTGAAGACAAGAACAGTCCCAACCCCTGATCTTCATGAGCAAAGCCAAGTCAAGATTACTCTAAGGAAATTTGATTTCACTTTGACATTGAAGACGTTTTTTGTAATTGTTCTTTTATGCAGAAGGCCAAGTTATATGGACCAATTTCAGTTCAGTTTCAATTCAGTTTATATATTGTATATAGCACCAAGTTACAACAAATGTTATCTCAGGGCACTGAACAGAAACATTCATACACATAAAAAATAAGATAAAATTATTTATCTGAGGAGCAGACTGCTTTCAATTTAACTCCATCACAGAACTCTCATCTTGAGTAAGAACAAAGGCGACAGTGGAAAGGAAAATCTCCTTTATGGGGAAGAAACCTTTAGCAGAACCAGGCTCAAGACAAGTGGCCATCTGCTTCGACCAGCTGGGTTTGAGAGGAACAGATACACAATGGCAGGTCAAGAATCGCATGTTAAAATAGAAATAGTATCAAATGAAAACTATTCAATTTTAACAATTCATTTAAGGAACTTTAACAATTCATTCAAAGAAATTTGGCCCATTTGCCCTCTAATCATATAAGCCTATAGCAGCATAACAAACCAACCCTAAGCACAATCAATTTATGATGACAATAAAAGGGTAAAACATCCAAGGGGGTAAATACTTTTTATAGGCACTGTACATAGAAAAATAAAATACTGTATATACTGCAGTATTAAACTGGAAAAAAAAAACAGTCAATACAAAGACAATATTTGGCGAGTTATACAACAAAACCTTCAATTAATGACTGTCTTTGTATCTCTGGGGGAAAATGGAACAGAGAAAGTGATATACTGTATTCTCTTACCAGTAACTACTTTAGAATATAAAAAACCCCAAAGACATTTACATTTTTATGAAAATGGTTAAAAATGTAGCGAGTGAGGCAAAGAAAGTTTCTAAAGAGTCCAAGTCACCGGTAAATGATTCTGGAAGACAACAAATTACTGACACATACTGTAAATGTGTTAATTGCTCTTTAAACCAGAACATAAAACAAAACAATAAAAAAAAATCCATCAGTAAATAAAATGACAAATTGTATAAAACAATAGTACAAGCTTATAGTCATAGCTGACAAAAGATACTTGTGGAGCACTCCCTCTTTTATCTGTGTGTGAGTATAAGATGGAGACCAGTTGTTATGGGTCATTCAGTCTCTACACAAACGATGAGAGTCTGGTTCACACAGGGTGAAAGTCAGAGTACACCAGGGCTGACCGTTGTCAATGATTCTGTTTGTGGATTTATTAAAAAGCATTTTTCAGTGAAGCCAGCAGGCACAGGGGGTTCAATTTGCCATGTTCAGGATTCCATCTCTTCTATTTGTAGATGTTTTGGTTCTGTTGGAGTCACTGACACAAGCTCTCACTGGAGTGGCCAAGTGAGAAGAAGCTGAAATGAAGATCAGCACCAAATCTAAGGTCAGAGCCTCTGGTGGACTGCCCTCTCCAGGCTGGGAGTGAGGTGTTGCCTCAAGTAGAGACATTTAAGTATTTCTGGGTTTTGTTCACAAATGATGGAAGACTATAGTGCAAGACTGACTGCCTGAGTAGTGCAGCTTCCACAGTAGTACGTACTTTGTACTCCTATGTCCTATGGACACTGATGTGACCAGAAGGTGTCGAAGTTCCCTAATGTGAAAACCTCCTTGTGCAATGCATGGCGGTCTTTAACACAGCTGAGTAACCTTCTTTTTTCATTATTAAAGGATCTAACATTGCAGTAAATAACTGACAGAAACACTAAACCTGTAATAATATAAAAAATATTTAGTTATGGCATATTGATGGATCACTCTGTGTGGTTTTACCTGGAGGTGTTTAACGATGTTGACCACCTCTCGAGTTGAGTAGGGGTAGGAGATGGTGCCCTGATCTGCCATGGACCTTAGCTCTCCAAAGGCAGCGACAAGTTTTTGCAGAGTGGCTTCAGGAACATCAGGACCGTACTGTTTAAGCATGGCCAGCTCTGCCTGAGGCTTTGGATTGTCTACAGCATGACAGCTAAAAATGTCACCTGTTAACAGACACACAGCCATTAGACTCTTTTCTACATTTAGAATATTACATACAATAAAACATGCCATTTTTAACTCAAAAACAAAAACAGCTGATACCGCTCATTACAGTACCAGAGGAGAAGCACGAAAACATCCACATTGTTGTTCACTCATTTTTATTTTGTTTCTAATGTGGTTTTTGATTACCTAATACCCCTGCAGCTTTGAAAAGCTGATACAAAATACCCATGAAAATGAGCAGCTAGATGTGGATCTGTGTACTCGGACTAGTGACACAGTGTGCAATGAAGAGTATTAAAATAATACACTCAAGTAAAATGCAGTTAATATGTAACAAGCAAAAACAGATCAAGAGCCTGTCCCCCCCATCTGAAGACGCAGGTAAACAATCCTCATCTACCTGGGAATAACTCCAGTGTACAGGCACCAAGCAGGGGGGCTATAAATAGGCCCACACTAGCCTGGTGTGTCTCATGATGGGTAACTCCAGAGTGGGAAACGGTCCAGCCCTCCTCAAGGAGATTATTTATGGAACCCACGCTGTGTAAAGGTGAGCTTGACTATATCTAGTCTGTACCTCTCAACCTTACAAAGCGCAGGCTCCTTCCCCACCAGAAAGGTGACTGTCCATGTCCCGAGCTTCAGAAAACTAGGCTCTGAGCACCAATGCCCTCTCCTTCATCTGCCACCCATAGTACAATGCAACCAACCAGCGTGACCCCTTGCAGGTGGTGGGCCCACAAAAAGGCAAACCCATGTTGTTCATTTAGGTCCTGTGGGTAGAGGCCCGGTCACCAGACACTTGCAGAAGAGCCCCTCCTTTAGGCCTGGCTCCAGGGTGGAGTCCTGGTAACCCATGGACAGGCGAGAGACATTGAGCTCCTTATCGTTTTCTGTCTTTAGATGATCTTTAAAACAGTCAATGTATTTGATAACAAATGCTGAACAGACCACAAAGCAGCTGGTAGTAAAACTTTAAATTACCTGCCCTGTACTAGATTTTAATTACAGTTCATTCTTGTAGCTCCATTGATACAGCTCTTTTCCACAGAGACAAAAGATGACATGAATAATGGTTCTGAGTTTGCATGTCACTGGAAAGAAGTTGAAATTGTTGACAGTATTTTTCATGAGATCCTGATGCTTGACGAGTTCAATGACCCTAGGAGGCTAAACAAAGAACGCAGGTAAACAGTTGAGCCAGATGTGCTGAGCTTAAAGTTTGAGTTTTCAGACTCAGAGAATCATTTCATGGAGCCTGGTTAGATGACCACAGAAACTGAAGTCATCACCTGCACCAGAGCAAGTGATGAGTTCAGGTTCAGCTGAAACTGTCAGTAAAAAGCTCTGTCCATTGAATTATTTTTGTTTTAATGAGATCCCAAATAGAAAAATCAGACAGAAACCAGAAAATATACAGTAGTTTAAAATATTTTCATAGTTACTGTAAAGCCAGTGCTGTAAGATTTTAAACACAGGATGTATGTATTTAAATTGGACCAGGTCCTGTACATTTATTGATAATTTTTTCAGATGTGAGTTAATGACGCTCTCATTTATGTTCACACAATGACAACGTTAACATAATTAACCAACCAATTAGTTAAGACTAGTGAGGCTACCAGCTACTACAGAGCTAACCAACACTGACGTCTGACAAATTTCTACCCTTTTTATTAACATGTGAAGGGCTTGATTTTACTTACAATTCAAAACAAATCTGTTCTAAACTCACCCCCACCTGCTGCAGGTCTGAGTCTGAGCTAACAACACAAACAGCAGAATGAAGCAACTTCATTTTTGTAACTTGAAGTCTGAGTCTCTCAGACACTGAAAGTTTATTTAATGTTTAGTTTGACTTGAACAGAGGTGGTGATGGTGGGGGGTGGGGGGTGTTAGCTGCCCACCAGTTAACAGGTGGTGTGCTGACATGTGCATGTTTGCTGAGTTGCAGAGAGCAGGTGAAGTTTTAATGTAAACTGTGTGTGTGTGTTTGTTTTTTATAGGGACTACTTTCCACGTCTGCATAAAACATTTCAATGTAACATTTTTTTACTATAAAAATTCCCAACAGATTCAGTAGAGCAAAGAAAAATTAAATCAACAGTTTTGTTTAATTTTTCTATTGCTTAGTTTTTAGATAGGTTTATTGGTAAATAAAATAAACTATGATGCCTCTTCTACAGATGAGTGGGTTGTGCATGTGTGGCTGTGTACCTAACGCTCCAAAAAAGTCATTGCCCAGAAATGGAAAACCAGGCCGGTTAGCTAGGACGAGCATCCTGAAGTCTGGGTGCATGACGATGATGTTGGGCCTCCCATTGGCTTCGTGTGGATCTTTTAAAAGAAACAAAATGAGTGTGAATGATCAACAAAAGCAGCAATGTGTTTCAGTAAGTTCATTACTATAGTTGATAACTTCATAAATATAAATCAGGACAGTTGAGGTTATGTTCACATTCATTTGGTATTGAAAGACACTCTGGAAATTATTTTGTTAATATATGGAGAAACATGAAAACTACTCGTTCATCATCTGTCCAGCACAATTCAAAAACATCTTTGAGTGATTTAGAACTTCAGCTTTTAATGAACTGTGGTAGTCAATAATCTATTTTTGGGACTAGTCAACGTGTGGGGACGTACCTGAGATGATTCTGCGCCCATCAGCCAGGACCATTTCTCCGCTCTCCACCAGGGTTTTCAGGATGCAGGTGACGTTAGTGGGAGCTTTGTCAGCCTCGTCGATCACAAGCACGTGTCCGAGCTTCACCGCCTTCACCTGATCACACACAGTCTTTGTTCAACTAAGTGCAGCACAGGGTTGTTGATTGTTTTAATGTAATTAGTTAAAAAGTAAAAACGAGCACACATCATTGAGTCAAGGTGGGAGGTATGACATCACCCGCACTCACTCTGAGTACAGGTGCACCACAGGGTTGTGTCCTCAGCCCAGTCCTCTTCACTAGTTTCACAAATGATTGTACCTCCCATCTACCCATTCAACAGAATTGTGAAATTTGCTGATTCCACCACCATAGTGGGATTAGTGGGATGAGGTCAGTTGGTGCTTTGGTAGTAAACCGGTTATGAATACCACCAAGACCAAAGAGATTATCGTGGATTTCAGAAGAGGAAGAAAAAGCCCCACCAACCTCTGCACATAAATGGACAGATGAAGAGCGTCACTAACATCAAATTCCTGGGCCTCCACATCACCTGTGACCTCACATGATCCATCAACACCTCCAGTTTAGCGACGAAGGCATAGCAAAGACTTTTCTTTCTTGAGAGGTTCAGAAAGGCCAAGCTCCCCACGCAACTCCTCAACAACTTTTACAGAAGCACAGCTGAGCATTCTGGGTTACAGCAGCATGGTATGGTTCTCCAGCTGCGCCGCTGAGAACAGGAAGGACGGTGGCACAACTGGTAGAGCTGCTGCCTCTCAGCGAGCAGGTCCTCGGTTCAAATCTCGGTCCGGGGGCCTTTCTGGGTGGAGTTTGCATGTTCTCTCCGTGCATGCGTGGGTTTTCTCCGG
>JARVGQ010000309.1:30694049-30704548 GCA_031762355.1 Hypsolebias martinsi | reverse complement strand
AAGACGTGACGGCCGCCATGTTGGTTTTAGTTTCGTTTTCGGCCGCACCGGGAGCCGGTCCCGGTAACCGGCTTTTTTGGTATCCGGCCGGGCCGTTAGAACGGAACTAAGCCGGATACCGAGGACTACCTGTAATGGAAAACTCAGGCTTTTGTTTAAATGAAATGCTGGGAACCTTGTGTATAGCGTTTACATTTCTGTTTCACAAACCGAACCTGGGCTTTAAAACCTTTTGGGTTTATGTTTTAGCATGGATTGTGTATGATGCTTTCTTTAAATAGGAGACAAACAAACCATTTACTACTATAGAGAGCTAATAAATTACTGGTTAGAACCAAATTACAAAATCCTATTTTAACTTAAACATTGTTTTCACTTAACATTTTTACAAGAGCTTTTTAATCTTTATGTATTACTCCTACTAATAAATAACTGACCTGTTTTTTCTGTCACTTTTCTGTCCTTTTTCACAGCTGCAGAAACAGTTTGCCTTTTCAAAAAGCGTGATGTGGCATCACAGACAATCCCAGCATACAAGAGAAGAAAACAACCGTCAGGCTCTCGTATTATTATAAGTTCATCTTCCAAGAAGTATTCAGCTAATCAGCAGTCTGGACTCAATGCATCTGTTAAAGTGCAGAAGTCATCATCAGGGGTTGAATCCCAGTGGACTTACTGCAGTCCTGGAGCGCATCTCTCCTTCCCTTCTGTTCAGATCAGTGAGTCAGAAGAATCTGATTGCTCCAGTCCAAGCCCAGTCATCTTTCTGGATGAAGTGGGCTACCAGAAGAGCATGCTGGCTAAGCTGGACATCCCCCAGGTGCCAGGGGGACCCAGTGAGCAAGTGGAAGATTCAGATTCTGAAGTCAGTGAATTCTTTGACAGCTTTGACCAGTTTGATGACCTGGAGGAGCTGAATTCGGAAAGCTGCACTCTCACATTGCCCTTGGACCCCATCAGTTCCTCAACTACACAAGAAAAATTTGCTGAGGCTAGTTCCAGCGAGTCAGCGTCTAAATATGTTTCCAGGGGCAGTTCAACCAAGAGTATGAATCCTCATCGCTTTGACCAACCCACCCTCCCAGCCAATGTGAAAAAACCCACTCCTCTGAAACCAGGTTCTCCTTACTCAATCCACACCGAAGTCCCGGAGTCCACTTGGCCTGTACAAACCCCTCCTGAGGAGACTGGTGGTCCTCTCTTTAGTCCTGTCAGCTCTTCTGCTTTTAGTCCATTGGTGGACTCTAGTGGACTTCCAGAATATTTTTGGAAAGCGGATGTGGATGATCAGAACAGCTCAGAGCTACGTAAACCGCAGGACCTCTGCTCCTTGTATAAGACCTACTCAGACTTTGCAAGCAGTCTATCCAAAGAAATTCTGGAATCTGTGTGTGGTTTTCAGTCTGCTGTTGACATCAATGACAACAAGAATCTCAGTTGTGTCTGCCACAAGGAGTTTAAGAACCCATCAGGGTATCTTATGAAATTGTCAGATATTCAAGAGACTGTAACAGTGGCCAAGCTGCAGAAGACAACCAAGTCTCTAAAGGATGGCATTCAGAGATTTGCTTCTGACCTGGTGGAAATGAGTTTGGGCAGTGCCCTGCGAGACCTACAAAAAGGAGTATCTTCCTGCACCACCACTTTATGTCATTTGGCTGCCAGACTCACATCTTCAGTTTTTCAGATGGCCTTCCATGAAATTGGCATGCGACGTGCCTTTGTGCTGAAAAAACAAGCCATTAATGGGCTAGCTGGCTTCCTTGTTGGTGAGGCCATTTCTGGGGCTCTAAAAGAATTCCTCTCAGTAAAAAAACAGATTTTCCACAACACAGTAACACAATTTGCTGCCGATCTAGCTGAGGAACTGGTGTTTGAAGGAATAATGGAAGTGTGTCAGTTCTCCCATCCCTCTACCCCTCTCACACCTAGTGATTGGTCTTTTGGCCATAGGCTTGAGGAGGAGAAAAAGGAGGAGGTAGTGTGCTCTTATGCTTCTGACTTATCGGAGTCTGTAATTCAGGAAGCTTTCATACAGCTTTCTCAGGCTGATGTGGCCTTCACCAGTCAGGTGGCTATTAGTGTATCTAAAGACAACATGTGCTATGTTACTGCAGAGAATACTAGCACTCGTACCTGCAGTACCTTTGCTAATCAGCAGGTTTTAAGGGTCTGCTCTACTTCAACAGAACCAGGGTCCTCAGGAGAGGGGGCTCCCTGCACAATGAAAAATGCACTGTTCACTGTTTCAGGCATAGCTAGTTGCATTCCTGTACCCCATGCAGGCCGTGCCCTCTCCTACCTCCAGGATACAGAAGAGACCTGTAATTCTAGCTTCTCTAATAGCTCAAAGACCAGTCCCAAAAGAATAGCTGCATTATCATCTGACACCATTACATCTTCTCACACTCCCGTTTACAGTCATCCAACCTCTGTATCTGGAGATGACCCCTCCCTACAAATATCCTCATTCCAAAACTTTTCTGGCAACATGGTAGATATGATTGTTTCTGAAGCTTGTGAACTTATAACTGCCTCTACGACGAAGAAAAGCTTTGGTGATCGTGCTGATTTCTTAACAAAGACTGTGGGAAATCAAAAGGACTCATCCTCAAAGCAGGAGACTCTAGATTTAATTTCAGAGCAGGGAGCAGGCCAAGAATGTTTAAAAAACAATAGATGTGTATGGCCGGATGACACTATTGAGCAAGCAACTGACCTTTTTATTTCCCCAGTTTCTTTTCAAACAGGCTGTTCATACCAGGGTCTAGTCCAGAATGAGATAAAGCCTAAGGGGAGAGGTGTAGTTCAAAAACATCTGGTAACAATGGATACTCTTGATGTGCCGGGTACAGCTGTGGGTGGTCAGAACAGGATATTCGCTCCTACGAATGACTTTGCTCCAAGCTCTGACCAAAAATCTAGTGGAACTCCTGGTACTCCTCCTTCCACCCCTCAGCAGCCTAATGAAGTGTCCAAAGAGAAACAGATAAAACAGTTCTCCAAGAAGCTAAAAAGCAAACTGGCCAAGGAGTTTTCTCCTGCAACACCACCTCCAACCCCTCATTATCAACCTGAACTAGATCTTGGTTCAAAAGATATAATTCTTGGAACAGACAAGGCTGAGTTTATGCTCAGCCTGATCAGGTCTCTCTCTGAGGAGGCAGATGACACAGAAGTTGCAGAAGAGGAAGAATCTTCTGAAAAAGGAGGTGTTTTGGGCACTAACAGATGTTTAGAGGCAAACGGTGAAAGATGTGATCTCAACCAAATGCCCTCTCGCAGGACATCTAACAAGGAAGCTTTCCACTATGCTGAGCAGCTAGCTTGTCACATAGTCTCTATGGCAACAGAGATGGATAATCTGGGATTGTCAGAGGGTGAAGGGGAAATGAACAAGGGCAGTGATAGAAAAGACAGTGTGGCTCACTTCTCTGAGCACACCCTGAACACCTTGTGGGTGTATGCAGGTGAGGTGGCAGGAGAGGTCATAAATGATGTGAAAATGATGGTGAGTTCAAGGCAGCGATCTCCATATCACAGCGCTCGGGAGTTCAGAAGAAGAAGCTTTGACAGATCTAGCTCTGAATGTAGGCATCACTACCACAGACACCAGTCTCAACCCAGTACAGGTCAGAGCAGAGACTGGAGGATAGGGAGGTTGGCTGAGCAGTGGTCCAATGACCTGATGGCCTCTATTTCCTTGTCGCCAACCTTCTCTTCCACCACTAGCTCCAGCTCTGGTCTGTCCTCTGAGTACCCCAGCTGTGAGAGTGTGACAGACGAATATGCAAGCTACCTAATTAGAGTGCTGAAAAAGGAGGGCGGCAGTAGGGAGTTGGTCCTGGACCAGTATGCAAGTCGTTTGGCATACCGCTCTATAAAACTTGGCTTAGCTCACGCTAGCCGTAAAATTGAGCAAAATCGAACCTCTTCCAGCTGCCTTCAATCCTCAGACTCGGTGGATTTTCGATCACGTGAGGATGCTCAGTGTTGTAGGGACACAAAAATGCAAAGTAAGAGGGCATGTATCGATCTGGTCAACTTTGCTGAGTCTTTGGCATACAACATAACCCGTGATGTTACACGCAAGTTACATCTTTCCTCTGTCCGGCTTCCTAAATCTCTTACCGACTCCTGTCTTTATAAAAAGTCTAAATTTGAAGGCATGGCAAATAATATAATCTGGAACTACTTATCACACCCTCTTTTGTCCAAGGAGAAAAAAATCAGACATTACCACAGTACAGGAAGCCTGTATGATGGCGGCTACAGCAGCGGGGTTATGCAGGTTATTGAGCATTATGCTAAGAAGATTGTGGATGACACACTGAAAATGAGCCTTGCATCAATTGGACACTCATCGTGTGATGACAGAAACTCTCACATCCAGAGGTTGTCAAAGGTCCCAGCAGTGGTCCGAGCTTTGGCAACGAGGACCTGTCATTGTCAGGCACAGGAGTGTCCTTACTGCACAAAACTTAGCAGGCATCATTACCAGTCTGCATTACAGAAAAAATTGCAAGGGTCAAAATCTCATTCTGGACCTGAGCGCCTCTCTGGTGTGCAGATTCCAAAAATCCACATTGATCTGAACCACAGGGCAGCATTTGCAGAGGAGGTGGTGTCTTTGGCAATGGAGACAGCTAAGCGAGAGCTAAGTAACACCAGCCTTAATGTGGACAGCGGGATTGGCCATGAAGGCACGAGCTACGCTGAGAGCCTATCTGCTGAAATCATGGCATCAGCTCTGTCCAATATCAGTCAGGCTGCACACATCAGGTAACACGCACACAAACACACAGTCTTACACATGTCACATCATTTAGATGCTTTGACTGTTTGTTTTAAGTTAAAGCACATATTTCAGTGTTTTTTTGTCATCCACTGCTTAGAGTTAACATACTGAAAATGTCACAGTAATTTATTTTTTCATGTTATGGCCACGACTGAAAAATTTGTATAGATAAGGTTCAAAAACTCTGGCAGTTTTTTTTTTTGAAAACTTCTTTTCATCTCCAACAGTTCACCAGGTTGGGAAGCCTCTGAGTCCACCATGTCTCAACAGCTGAGTGTTGGAGATGACAGTCTGGGCAGCTGGTCTAACCTGAGCTTTGAAGATGATCATCTAGATGACAACAGCAGTTTCCTACATCTCAGTGACAGGTACAGTCTAACTTACAAATAACCGTTTCTTTGTCCGAACACAGTTTTTATATCCCATTGTGTAAAGTAATGTGTAATAATAAATACATATTTGTAATGACTTTTCAACCTATTGATTTCTGGAAGGGGTAGTCTGGTCATTTTTGAGGTCATGTCTTTTGTACATGAATGTATCAGTCTGCTTGATCTGCCTCGTTAGTCCAAATGTTTTCTCAGTTCTTCATGGGCTGATATACTTGCAGCACAATTTGTATATAATGGTTTGTTCTGAGCATACATGCAGTTGTGTAGTTACACAAATAAAATTTAGTTGAGAAAACGGTGACAAACTATATGAACTTTGTCATGAAAGGAAGTTATCTTCTGCTTCTGGCTGTCGAGTCATTCTCCTCCATCTCACTTTGTCCTCTGTATCCAATGCTCTCACTCTTGACTGTATTCATGTCCTCTCTAGCTGCATCCATATATCTCCTCTTTGGCCTTCTTCTTTGTCTTTTTCCTGGCAGCTGCATTCCCAACACCCATCTATCAATACACCCACTATCCCTCCTCTGCACATGTCAAACCATCTCAGACTGGGCTCTGACTTTATATCGCAGTCATTCAACTTGTGCACTATCTCTGATGAGCTTGTTCCTAATCTTATCCATTCTTGTCACTCCCAAGTAAAACCTCAACATCTTCAGCTCTGCCACTGTCAGTGCTGTCTCCTGTATATTTGTTCAGTGCCACTGTCCAAACCATTCAACATAGCTGGTCTCATGACTGTCTTGTAAACCTTTCCTTTGGCCTTTGCTGACACCTTTTTCTCAAAAATAACTCCTGAAACTTCTCCATTCATCCCACCCTGCCGGTACCCTCTTCTTTATCACACTTTCCATTTTCTTGGATAGTCAATCTTAGGTACTTGAAATCCTGCTATTAACTGAGTTATAGCCATTTTTGTTTGCTAATGTTGATTAGATGTGGTGGTCATCTTGAATTGGGCTGACTCCAAACGTTAATCGGTTATAAATGTTTATCTAATTAGTGTTTTATCAAAGTCCGTATAATGGTTCATGACTAGCTAACGGACAGATGGTGTTGATTCCCCAAAATTCCATCCATCCATCCATTGTCTTTACCCACTTCTTTCTTCCACCTATTCTCACCACAGATCATAGTCCATGGGAATTCCTGCCTGGCCTCACCTGTTAGTTGGTCCATCACCAGAGCAAACAAGAAGGGGCTCAGAGCCGATCCTTGATGCAATCCCACCTCCACCTTGAAGCTATCTGTCACTCCTACAGAACATCCCACCACTGTCCTGCTGTCCTCATACATGTCCTGTACCAGTCTAACATACTTCTCTGCCACTCCAGATTTCCCCATACAACACTACAGCTCCTCCCTTGGTACCCTTTCATATGCTTTTTTTCTATATCCAAAAAACACAATGAAGTTCTTTCTGACACTATGTACTTCTTCATCAACATTGTCAACATAAAATGTACATCTGTGGTGCTCTTGGCATGAAACCATACTACTTCTCATAAATAGCCACCTCTTGTCTAAGTCCATCTTCCACATCTCATTTTCAAATTTTCATTGTGTGATTGATCAACTTAATTTTGCTATAGTTGCTACAACACTGTCGATCACCCTTGTTTATAAAAATGGGCATCAGCACACTTCTCCATTCTCCAGGTGATTTCTCCCTCAAAAATGCCAGTGAAGGATTGCATCAACCCCCTCATTGCCATATTTCATAAACATTCCCATTGCCATGCCATCAGGTTCAACTTTCTTCCCCTTCTTCATCCTCTTCAAAGCTTTCATCCTCACTTACCATACCACATCCTGGTCCACAGTTTCTATGACCTCTTCTCATCTTTCCATTTTATTATCTTCATTCATAAGCTCATCCAAGTACTCCTTCCATCTTCCCATCACACCCTCCTCCCATGTTAGATTAACATTTCTGTCTTTAACAAACCTAACCTGCTGCACATCCTTTCCACCCTGATCCCTTTCTTTCCAGTTGATACAAGCCCTGTTCTTCCTTCATATTTCCAGCTTTTTGTACAACTTAAGTGCCTTCTGTTTAAATTTTGCTAACTCCCCTTTTACCCCATGTTCAGTTTCCTTTTATTCCTCTTTACTCCCTTCAGTCCTCTGTGTCTCATTTCTTCATAGCTAACCTCTTCCTCTGGATAAAATCCTGCCCTTCATTATTCCACCACCAGGTTTTCTCATCGTCTTTTCCCTGTTCACATGACATACCAAGTATCTTCTTACCTGTCTCTCTGATCACTGTTGCTTTTCACCCCATACTGCAGTCCTTTCAAACTCCTCCTTCAGAACCACACCTACTCCATTTTTCTTCCTATTCACACCATGGTAGAACAACTTATACCCTGCCCCAATGCCACAAGCCTTGCTGCCCATCCATTTGGTCTCTTGTACACATAATACATCTACTTTGAGCATGCATCAGGGTATAATACATCTACGTTCTTTCTCAGCATCATGTCAGCCAGCTCTTTACTTTTCAGTGTTCTTAGTGACTCTGGAAATCAGGGAAAACCTGAAAAGTGATTTTCACTTTTTCCAGATGGAAAACTCAGTAAATTAAAGATAGGAAAAAAAATTATAATAATAAAAACATAAGAAATCAGGGAAAACTCAGGAAGTATGAGCAATGGTCTGCTGAAAAAAAGTTGATCTTGTTGAGATTTTGACGGGCACATGTATTAATGGTAATGTTCTAGTATCAGTGAGCCCATATTTAACTTCTATAATGTACAAAGTACATGTATCCTTACTGATTCTTAGTATCTGATGTTATACAATATAATTATTATTAGGAATGATTGTCATATGCTAATACTATGGAGTACAGTATCCTTATTGTTATCTTAGAATATATCTTTGCCTGTCATTTAAGACACTAAGTTTGCCAGCACCCCATTTGTCAACAGAGCAGGTGGCAGTCATTGTTAACCCAGACCTCTACTGATCCTGTACGGCATTGCTTGGTTGAACTCGCAACTGTTTTGACAAAACTGTTTTCCACTGGATGCCCATCTTGACACAACCCTCACCATTTCCTCAGTCTTGGGACAGGCAGTGATAATCTGGCTTGTGCTCCTTAGTGACTCAAAAGGGAAAGTTTTATATTTGCTAATAAAGCATTTACACACATCAGTACCAGGTATGTTGTTTTAGAGACTGTATTGTTATAAAAGACTGAAAAATTGATATACAGTACAGTAAAAAGGGCCCTCATTTCTGTAGCCATTAGCCTAGCATGCACAAAGACTTTTGCCTTTTTCCTCATTGTCCTTGCTCTGTGACCTATGTCACAGCTGAATAGGCTTTATCTTCTGATAGTCTGACAGAACATTGTTTCAAAAATGTCTAGATTAACCTTTTAAAATTTTTTTTTAGTATGGATCTTAAATGTCATAAAAATGTTCATGACCCCTCTTTAGGATTTATAACTGCAGTTAGTGTGGGCTTCTGGTCTCACTGCAGTTTTTAGTTATGGTTGTGTATGATTAGAATTAATTTATCTGAGTGTTACGGGAATAATTTGTTCTTCCAGTTTTTGCTTGCAGCTCCTTTATTTGTTAAAATAAACAGCACATTATTCTTTGAGGTGATAAGTTATTAATTCTACATTTAGTTACTCATTTGCCCATCCACACACATTCAAATAGCATTCTGTAACTTCTCTACAAAGCAAATCTGAATATATCATCCCATAGAGTCTAATCAATTCTTTAGATTGTATTCATTCACCGACGGGCACAAATCAGACGCAGTGAGGGGAGTCAGTGTCATGCCCCGGTACATTTTGACCTGCGACTACATATTAATAGAATCAAACATCTGACTCATTTTTTAGAGGACAACTTTTCTAACTTGTGAACCGCCGCTGCTCCAAATTTATTAAAATCCCATTAAGACTCCACTTCTAAAGTGTTCTCGTCACAAACTCAAAATGTTTATCGATGTGTTTTGTGTGGTTCATTTGACTTCATAATTGTTATTATTTTACAAAATAAACTTCAAGAATAGTTGTTCCTTTTTTCTCTTTTTTTTTTTTACCGGAGCTTAAAGAAAGAGTCTGGCTGTCTGCCTCTCTGCAATAAAATCATAACGTCTCTGGAAACAAGGCTGTTTACATTTCTGGCCAAAGTTGGTATCTATGGAAGCAAAACTAATATGAGATTCTTTCTCCAGATACCAAAACAACAGAATGTATAATCAAAGCCATGTTAATGTATCATAATATTTTCTAAAGGTGTGTCCTCGAGTGTTCTCTCACTTCAGACACATTTTCTACAAGAACAACGTCCGTCATGTGTTATTCATTAGACTTTTCAATCGCCTGCTGGAATCATTTTGCTCAGCAGATGACTTCAGAAAGGAAAGAAAAACACCATGATGAGCTTGTTCTGACACTGAGCTTGATAAGCAAAGCCGTTCTTGATGTGCGTCACTGAGTTAAAGCACACAAGAAAAATTAGGTAATACAGATTTATGGTGATATTTATAGATATGACAAGCCTCCCTCCCTTCAAACTCACTGAGATTGTTGCACGCCACAATGTGCCAGATCACGCCAGTGGCCTCGTCAGCTAATTACGAGGTAGTGCATGTTGTGTCTCTGTTGCCTGCTGGTTGTCTTGGTGGAATCCACAGGATTAATGTGAGAGAAGAAGATTGTGATGATCTCACATCTGATGCCCTGAACAACACATTTTCTATGAACATTACAGATGATTCTGTGGTCTATACAGTGAAAAAACCTGCATCATTTTGGAAAGCTCCTCTGTGTTGAACTTTACCTGACACTTACAGGATTATTCCTGAAGCTAGGAGTGGTCCTCAGCTTGAGCACCATACTTGCTGCAGTACACGTCGCACCGCTGTATAAATCGCATCAGTTCAACTATTTCTATTAAAGTGGAAAAAAACACAAATACAGTATGTCACTTCGCCATATAAGTCACATTTATTATGCATCACTGCTGACACGTTGCATTTTTACGCATCACCGCTGATGACCAGAAAATGTGGGCCGGTGTTCCAAAAATCAATGGGCTGCCAAATGGCAGCTGTAGGAGCGTGCACGGGAGGACTTCAACAAGAATTTAACAAGATTAACACTTAAAAACAATTACTGTATTTTCTGACGTATAAGTCGCAGTTTTTTTTTTTTTTTTTTTTTTACTGATTTTCATGTCCTGCGACTTATACAGCGAAGCGACTTATTTATGGATTTTTTCCCCATGTTTTTAGACCCATTTTTGGCTGAGAAATGACCGTTTCCCTTCATTCTGACT
>JARVGQ010000309.1:30626635-30636895 GCA_031762355.1 Hypsolebias martinsi | reverse complement strand
GTGTCTCTCTCTCTCTCTCTCTCTCTCTCTCTCTCTCTCTCTCTCTCTCTCTTTAGACAAATTTGTCCACAGCCCCGCACCAGCCCATAGAGGTGAGTCTCACATTGATTATCATGTTTCCTTTCAACAGCAGCGTCACACTGTCACTGCTGCCAAATGTCATTTGTGGAACAATATTGCAATACCGAATCCCTTTCACATCTGTGGCAGGCCAAAATGGGCTCCCCCCACCAGTATCTCTCTCTCTCTGTGTGTACTATTAATCACTAAAAGAATTTTAAAGAAACTTTCAGCAGTAATTAAAGATTTATACTTACAATCAGTCGGAAACGGGTGGATTGTTCTCTTCAGGTCGAGGGTGAGGTTCTGCTTCAAGTGGAGGAGTTCTAGTATCTCGGGGTTTTGTTCACGAGTGAGGGAAGAATGGAGCCTGAGATTGACAGACAGATTGGTGCAACATCTGCAGTATTGTGGAGTCTGTGCTGGTCCATTGTGGTGAAGAAGGAACTGAGCTGTAAGGGAAAGATCTCTGTTTACTGGTCTGTCTACGTTCCTACCCCCATGAACTCTGGGTAGTGACCAAAAGAACGAGATTATGGATACAGGTGGTTGAAATGAGTTTCCTCCACAGGGTAGCTGGACTCTCCCTTAGAGATAGGGTGAGAAGTTCAGTTATTCAGGAGAGACTCAGAGTAGAACCACAACTCCTCCACATCACGAGGAGCCAGTTGAGGTGGTTTGGGCATCTGGTAAGGATGCTTCCTGGGCACCTCCCTAGGGAGGTGCTTTGGTCATGTCCGACTGGGATAAGACCTCGGACACGCTGGAGAGACTATGTCTCTTGGCTGGCCTGAGAACACCTTGGAGTCCTCCCAGAAGAGTTGGAAGAGGAGGCTGTGGAGAGAGATGTCTGGACCTCCCTGCTCAAGTTGCAGCCCCAAGACCTGACTTCAGAATAAGTGGAAGATGATGGATGGATGGATGGATGGATGGATGGATGGATATTTACTATCCACCCAGTTTAAGTTAGCGGCCACAGCGCAGTTTCCTTGACCAACACAAATTTATCAAGAACTCAGTCAGTTTTAAATCTATTCAGCTAAAAGTTCTAGTTACTGAGCCTGATGCTCAGCACATAACCTGAACACTAATTGTTCAACTTGTGTTTACATTTTTTTGTCATTAACTGTTTGGTATCAATTTATTACCAAAATACCACAGACCACTGGATGGACTTCAATGAAACTTTTAGTAATTAATCATTGTATGCACAGCTGCATGTAATTACTTTTTGGAGCTAGTCCAATTCAAGATGGCTGCCACGGTCAGTGGTCTTAGAAAATACTAAAACAATTTAATTCAATCAGTTTTACAGTTACTGTGATATAATTCTAATGTGGTTGTAGCTGAAAGTCATTCACAACTCATACTCCTCATGCAAGATCTTTGTCTAAAACTTTGGTTCTAACTGTGTGTGTTTGTCAGCCAAATTTCCTTTCTTCTTCTTTTTCCCATCTTAATGAAACTTTCAGAAGCTAGTCATTAAATGTAAATGTAAACTGGGGTCGACATAAGCAGTTTCCATTTGGCCGAGACAACCTATTTTCATCTCGGACAACCAGATCTTGCCTCGAGGATTTCCGCTGAACAACCAAGTGAAATGGACTAAAGTTCTCCATCGCTGTGACGTGGGTTTTCTCCAGGTACTCCAGTTTCCTCCCACAGACCAAAAACATGCATGTTAGACTGATTGATGACTCTAAATTGTCTCTAGGTGTGAGTGAGAGAGTGAACGGTTGTTTGTCTCATTTGTCTCTATGTGTCCCTGATGGACTGGAGACCTGTCCAGGGTGTCCTCTGCCTCTCGCACAGTGACTGCTGGACATGGGCACCAGTGACCCCTGCGGCCTTAAAAGGAAGAAGCAGTAAAGATGATGGATGGATGGATGTTGGCACTTGACCAATTTACTGCAGCTGGGGGAGATACCAGAACTGTTACACCATCACCCCCTCCTCCTGGGCTGCGTCTTGACCTTCCCAGAACTTTTGTATCTATCGTCTAACTTTGTATTAAATGTTAATGTGTTCAGAACATTGTCCTACAGACATGTGCAACTCAAGTGCATGACTAATCTATGGGTGCTCTCTGCCTGAGTGTCTCACAGTGAGACAGGAGGCTGCGTCTGCTGCTTTAGTTCTTATAATTAAATCATATTAACACTAAAAGACATGTATATGCCCCAGGTTATAACAAATACAGGTGTCTTTGTTTCTCTCTGTGGGAGAGTCAGTTTCAGGTTTGTGTAGTTGATCATAAAAATCTGCTAAATTCAATTCTACACAGTGTTTTAGCAACAACAAGGTGTTGTGTCTGTTTGAATGAGCTAAACTTGTTCATATTTAGAACCACACTGAGGTAAATGTACTGTGATAAATGTAATTGAATAAATGATCAAATATGAACAATAAATAGTATTAAATCCTGTAAATTTAATGGCTTTGATGGCGGCATGGTGGCTCAGTTGGTTGAGCTGTTGCTTCTCAGTGAGAAGGTCGTTGGATTGAATCCTTCCCAGGGACCTTTCTGGATGGAGTTATTCATCATAAGATAAAAATTGTTTAAAACACTGGCTTGAAAGGCAGCAGGGGATATGCATTCTTTCATGGATTAACTTTAATGAACCTCTTAATCTGTAAAACAAACTTAAATCCCCAAGGAAAACAGTGATCAGCCTAAAGATTGCTGGAAAGATGTTCAATATTTCCTGGTCACCAGTAGAGGGGGGAGTACAGAACATTTAATTCAACTTAAATCAGTTTATTTCTAAAGCACCAAGTTACAACAGAAGTTGTCTCAGGGCACTGAACAGAAACATTCATACTGTACATTAGAAAAGCCAGTTAGTAAAAGTTCTGTATCTCAGGAAGCAGCAGATTGTGTTGAATCTTCACTTCGTCACAGTCTTCTGTCCTGAGCAAGCACAAAGGAGACAGTGGAAAGAAAAAAAAACTTGATTTTAACAAGAAGAAACTTCCAGCAGAAGCAGGCTCAGGATGAGCAGCCACTGCTTCGACCGACTGGGTTTGAGAGGACAGGAAGTAGAAACAAACATAGCAGGCCCAGATGGACTTTCTATTGGAGGAAAGACCAAAAAATTAAAACACATTAAGGGTGAAAATATTTACAAATATAAAAAGGCAGAGTAGAGATCCTGACTGAAAAATAGAAACTATTCCTCCACCTCGGCCGGTTGTTCCAGGAACATGAACATTTAAATAATAAACAGGAGTGGATTCATTTATACAAACAAAATCCTCCTGTTGTAGCCAAGTTTCTGTTAGACATAATAAATCAATATGATGATCAATTATCAGTTCATTAACTAACAGGGATTTAGAGGAAAGGGATCTGATGTTCAATAATCCACATTTAATGATTTTGCTCTGGTAAAGTAACTGTGTTTATTTTAATAAGATCTTTATGGTTTATATTTTTAGAGCTGATTTTTTTGGTTTATTTAATTTGAGTCGTGGGCGAGTTGACACTGTTTCAGTGGGGGTGTGTGTGGGTAACAGAGGAGAAGCAGCAGAGAGGTGTGAAAGACTACAACGCTGCTTCCTGGACTGGACCCTGGGTTGTCAATAATTTGGACGCCAAACAAAATCAGCCAAATTTCAAGAAAGAAGGGATCCCGGCTGCTCGGATGCTGGAGGAATGCTAACGGGAGCTAGCCTCTGTGGTTCCGCGCTGTCTAAGGTGACCTGGCTAGCTACTGGTTTTTCACCAGCTGAGCTTCCAGTTCAGACAGCCTCTCCTCCAAAGCTACCATGCAACTACATTTATTTAACGTACCATTACACTAAATGAGACAGAGGAGGAGCTGAATATCTGACACACAGAGCAAGTGAGAACAGAGGAAGCCCAGAGAGAACCAGAAGCCATGCTATGCTAACATGAGCAAGAGCTAGCAGATCTCAAATACAGCAATAAATATTGAGAAGCGTTGAAAGACAAAAAAGTGTCTCAAGCACTTCCAATTTATTACTTCTGTTGTGCTTTTTTAGACTCAAATTAGCCTCTGCAGCTTTGGAGTCCTGATTTTCCCACAGGTGTATACATGTGGATGCCGCTGCTGTGAAGCCAGCACAGCACTTCACACAGGCTGAAGTGAGGTCAGACCACAGCAACACAAACACCTTCAGAGGAAAGAACAATACTTGAGATTTTTTTTTTCTTCATAACTTTGACTGATCATACTTCAGATGATCGATCACAGCATCTGCTGTCTGTTAGTCGCATGTTCGTGTCAGTGGTGACCGTGTTTCTTGTGTCACTTGTAGCATAAAATTCCTTGATTGCTGAAGGATATTATTTACTTTGCATTTTAAAACATTTTGGGAGTTGCCTTTCAGTATCTGGCACGGACAAAGTGAGCAAAAGCAAAAATCCATTTGGGAAGTGAAACTATAGACCAAAAAGCTGTGCTTTGTTTGGATTCCCATGATGTTTAATTTCCTTTGAAATTCTGTACTTGTGTTTGTCCTGGGTATCCCTGACAGAGCGCTGAGACAAGCCACCCAGCCCCGTCTTGAACAAAGTAACTTATTGTATTGTCTACTGGCAGTTCTTTTCCCATAGAGCACAGGAAGTTGCTGCTAGGAGCTTTTCGAAGTGTCAAGAGTAGGAAGTTTGATTGCCATGCACGCCGTGCTGAGTTAGGGTCAGAACCATGACCTGCAGTTTTATGAGGGCAGTCCTCTCTGATTGTCAGCTCGACCTGCAGCTGTGTGACAGCTGGGTTGTTGAAAAAGGTGAAACTGAAGTACAAAAGGTTAGCAAGCACAAGAAAGGCTAAAGTGATCAAAACAGTAGCTAAACGTTAAAAAATAAAGCAAGTTCGAGTAAAAATGAGCTAAACCATAGTGAAAAGCTAAATTTAGCTAAATCGTAGTTAACAGCTAAAAATAGTGAAACAATAGTTAAAATTTACTGAATCGTTTCTAATATTTTTTTCTTCTTTCGACTGCTCCCTTCTTTAGGGGTCGCCGCAGCAAACTAACTCCCACAAAGACTTGGGAATTGTTTTTAACGCCGGTGCCCTTCTTGATGCAACCACAGACCACCGAGCTACCACAGCCCTCTGTGTGGAGCAGAGAGCTGACATCTAGGGCACCTGGGGCAGCAGATGGTGGGGGTTTGCTCAAGGAGCCAGAGTGGGGCAAATTAGGGTGGAGGCAGGTGTGGGTGCTTCACCTTTCCCACCCACATTTTGATGTTGTTGAGCTGGGGGAACCGTGACCTTCCGATCACAGGCTCGCCTTCTCTAACCACTGCACCACCACTTCCCAAATCATTTCTAATATAATAGGCATATAGGTAATATTAGCCAATCGGCATCTAAATTTAAAACAAGCAAAACTATAAATAAATTATATAATAAACTGAATTATAACAGTTTAAATGAACAAAACTGTAGCTAAAATCAAAAATGATCAACATTGTTGCTGAAAGTTAACATTAGCAAATCAATAGGTATAAGGTAAAATGAGCAAAACCATAGCTAATAGTTCAAATGACCAAAACTTTAGCTATTAACAACGGTTAGTGGAACAGATGCTAAAAGCAAAGATTAATTAAACAGTAGATACCAGAAATACATAATAAACAAAACAAAGATAAAGTTCAATTTGCAAAGTCATAGCTAAAAAACTGAAATAAGCAAAGACACCACGACTTGTGGGCATGGCGTGGAGTCGAATCGTGACTGTCTGGTCACAAGTCAGCTGCCATACCTCTCTCCATCTTGGCCCCAGAAAGCAATAATGATGAAATAGTTGCTAAAATCTAAATGTAATGGTTAGATAGGATATTTGAGCCTGGCCTGCTTTGTGCTGGGCCAGTGTCCAGTGGTACGAATAGAAGGCCATTAATCAGCCACCGCTGATGATGTGAACGTTTATAATTTGTAGAGACATGTGGAATTAGTCCATAGAGTTATGAAATACAAAGAGGCAATCTGCATTGGTGGCCACAGTTCCAGGGGGAGAATTTTTGTTCTAGTGTAAATAGTGTTCTAAGAAACCACTCGTTAACATAATAGACATGTTGAATGATGTATGCGGGACAGGGTTAAAGGGCTGAGCTGAAGCATGCAGGCAATGTGGTACTGCAGGAGCAAGCATGCACAATAAAAACAGCTGTAGCAGAGTTCATATTTCTAGGCATAAGTCTTCATAGCAATATCATCTGATGCAAACTGTTTGTCACTGTGCGTTGTTTTAATATTAAATCACACTGTAGATTAGAAATCTTCCAAACTGCTGCTGCTTGGTTTCAGTAATCTCTTCTCTCTGTTAAAGAGGAGGAATCTATGTTGAGGCCCCAAATCAAGACAGATCCTGCAGTTTAGAGCCAATTAGAAGGCTATACACAATTACTGGTACTCTGTAAATTTGGCTATATGTTTTAATGCCTGTCTCTTACCAAGGTATTGGTCTGGAAATATGTTTGTGCAGTAAACAATGATAATTAATTTTCAACTTTTTCTATTGCTCTTTTTTATTATATTGACTTTGAGTTGCAGTGAGATGACAGTGCCAAGATTCCACCCATCCATCCATCTGTCATTTTTACTTGCTTTTTCCTTTCCAAGATCATGCGCGAGCTGTTGAGGTCAAGGGTCAAGGGTAAGATTCTGCCTCAAGTGGAGGAGTTCAAGTATCTTGGGGTTTTGTTCATGAGTGAAGGAAGAATGGAGTTTGATATTGACAGACGGATTGGTGCAGCATCTGCAGTATTGCAGACTCTGTACCGGTCCATCGTGGTGAAGAGAGAGCTGAGCTGTAAGGCAAAGTTGTCTGTTTACTGGTGAGTCGACATTCCTACCCTCACCTATGACCTCAATCTCTGGGTGCTGACAGAAAGAATGAGATTGAGGATGCAGGCAGTTGAAATGAATTTCCTCCGCAGGGTAGCTGGACTCTCCATTAGAGATAGGGTGAGAAGTTCAGTTATCTGGGAGCGACTCAGAGTAGAACCACTGCTCCGCCACATCGAGAGGACCCAGTTGATGTGGTTGTGGCATCTGGTAGGGATGCTCCCTAGGCACCTCCCTAGAGGTGCTTCGAGCATGTCCAACTGGGAGGAGGTCCCAGGAAAGATCCAGGACATGCTGGAGAGACTTTGTCTCTGGGTTGGCCTGGGAACACCTTGAAATCCTCCCAGAAGACCTGGAAGAGGTGGATATGAAAAGAGATGTCTGGGCCTCCTTGTTCCAGCTGCTGCTTCCGTGACCCAACTTCGGAATAATTGGAAGATGATGGATGGATGGATGGTTGTGGGAGCTAGTGCACAACTATGTGAGAGGCAAGGTACATCTTTGACAGGCTCCTAAAATTATAAAAGTTAACACATTTTTAAATGTACTATAAAACTCCAATCCGTCAGTCTAAAGTAGGTTTTCATGGCGATTGGTTCATCATCGGTTCATCTGCTGCAAATATGAACGCATGCACTTAAATGGTTCAATTCTAGGTATGTAACTGCACTCGTCTAAAGTCACTCATGGAGGTGAAGAAGTAAATACTCATGACTGATGTCTTTTTCTCATACCCAAAGTGTTGGAAATTTGGCAGCTCCCAACATTCTTGTTTACTTGCTTCATAATCATGTTGTACTTGAGTATGCATGCTCTTGCCAAAAGACAGTTTGGCTCAGTCCAAATTTTATTTATTCCAAATATGTAAGAAGCTCAGTCACTCTCTTCAAGATTCTTCCATGTCACAGCCTTCAGCTTTAAATATAACCTTAGATGTAGTAAAAAATATTAGGAAGCTGGCACATGGAGAAATAATATACTGTATATACAACCCAATTTATAAAAGTTGGGACATTGTGTAAAATGTACCGGTAAATAAAAACAGAATGCAATGTAAAGTTAATTTCACAAACCAATGTTTTAATTGCAATGGAACTTGTGCATCTCTTCTTCTACCAACAGACTGTAAAACATCTAGGAACTGAGAAGACCAATTACTGGAGTTTATGGAGGGAAATGTTGTCCCATTCTTGTCTGATGTAGAATTCTAGTTTTTTCAACAGTCCTGTGTGTTCTTTGTTGGACTTGATGGATGAGACATTGGTTTAAAACTTATACTTTTCTGCATTGATGGTGACCCTATAGGTGTTTAAGCTACCAAGGGACCCAATAATTTTGAAGAGGCTTGTGAAGCATGACCGGGTTAAAGGCCAGGCGGTCCATCTCCTTTTTAGTATGGAGTACAGAGAACATGATTTCTAAAATATATGAATAAAAAATAAAATTTGGTTTGTCTGACTGCATAACAGTTTGCCATTTTGAGTCACTTTATTTTAATGAACTGTGGTCCAAAGAAGACAAAGGCATTATTGGATTGTGAAGAGCCACTTGAGGGTCCTAAGATCATGGGCATACGATATTGACTTTAACCTTGTCCTTTGTGTGCAGCAGTTTCTTCAATTTTTTTAATATTTTGATAACATGAAATATAGAATACAAGATATTTAAAGTCTTCCTAATTTTCCATTAACGTTTTGCAGACTAGCTAACCTTTGACCATCTTCCCTTCTGAGAGATTCAGCCTCTCTAAAATGTTCTTTTTAAAACCAGTACTTGTACTGACCTGTTGTCAACAAGCATACCGGTAATTAGTTGCAAAATTCTAAACATCTCATAGGTCAAGGATAAAACCTGTCAATTTCAAGGTCACACGGTCAAAGGCCAAGGTCACAGGTGCCCCCAGTATACTCCCGCGTACATCAGTCCGCGGAGGTCCACGCGTACTAGAGTCGAAGCAGACGCCCGCAGGGCATGTCCACGCAAAGCTCAATTTTTACGTACGCATACTCGGTGTTGCACAATAAACTGCCCGGCGACGGACTGTTTTGTATGCAACACCAATGTATTAAATTCCCCTTCTTCATCCCTGATCTGGTTTAATGGCCTTCTTTTTTTTCTCTTCCTCCTCTGTTGATGCCATGACTGAAATGGTGAGAAATGAAGGAATTTGTCACAAGCAAATGAAACAGGTCCAGCGTGGCTGTGGGAGGGTCTGGAGATTTCCTGGTGGGCCGCTCTGATGTGTGGGTTGCAGGGCCAGCGCTCCCAGTTTTAGTTTAGAACTTTTTATTAACAACATATAAACACAGAACACCACTGCCCCTTGTCTGTGGAGCTGCTCTGCAGTCGCTCAGGGTGGATGCTCGACCATGAAGTCTCAACCCTCTGCGGCAGTTCACACAGTTTCCAGATGGCTGACAGGACGCGGGAGTTTACTGGAGCCTTAACTCTGTAAATGTGTAATGTAGGTATATCAAACTGCGTAGCTGGACATGTCACGGGTCAAAAGTGATCACAGGTGATCCCTTTGTTAAAACCGTATCCATGCTCGGGCAGATGACTCCTTTCTATATGCTCCAAGTTTATATCTGGGTAATATAGAGATGTATGACCCCTTGTTCCCTACATTGTGCCTACACAGCCATTCGTAAGGTTGTACACAGTAGGTTGACCATAGTGGAGATTCACAAATAGACAGAAAATGACTACTTTCACCAAATAAATCTTGAGTGGTACTTCTTAAGTTTACTACTCTGATCATAAAGTGGTTTGGATAAACTGGTAGTCATTAATAGGGAAGTTCCTTACATCGCAAATGATAGTGGCAGTTTCATGTTCTTGCATGCTCCTTAATTGAACTGCTTGATTATTTACATCATGTACAAAGTCATTGTCAGTAAAACTAAACTTTTCGTCTACCACAATAATATACTTACCAGATACTGTTTTCAGGATTGTTGTGTGAGGAAATTCATGCTTTGGTTTTTGATTACGATACTCTGATAATTTACTGATGGGCATATTATTATAGTATAATAGGCGTACTAATGGCGTATCATTGTTAGTACTCATATTTAGGTGTGTTGCTGCAATCAAATATAAAATTATTTTATTTCCACTTAAAAATGGTGTAACTTGTGGCTTGACTTCTTAGTTAATTTTTAAATAATTTTACTATGTTCCATTAAGAATAGAATATCCATCCATCCTCTCATCAATTATCTTTAACCTTCTTCTTCCTTTTCGGGTCACGGGGGTCACTGGCGCCCATATCCAGCAGTCACTGTGTGAGAGACGGAGGACATCTGGACAGATCTCCAGTCCATCACAGGGACACATAGAGACAAACAACCATTCACTCTCTCACTCACACCTAGAGACA
>JARVGQ010000309.1:30331526-30343550 GCA_031762355.1 Hypsolebias martinsi | reverse complement strand
ATTTGGAGCCAGAAAAAGAGTTAATAACTTACTGAAAGCCGTTTCTCCGCGGTGTCCTTCCAACACTAGCTGGGCCTATTAGCATTAGCCACGCCGGTCTTCGGTGCTAAGGAGGCAGCCTGCTGCTACTTGTAGCTAGCTTGTCTGATAGCAGCTGTATTATTCCCCCACCGTAACAAACAGAGCAGCAAAAAATGCAGCAAACAACGCCTTTCACTAGACAACAACATCCCCCAACTTTTCTACGCTGTTCGTGGTGTCCGGTGTCGGTCTTACATGTAGATTCCTATTAGCTCCACAATTAGCGTTGGGCCCGCTATTAGCTCCGCTCCTTAGCTCCTCTATTTGCTGCCACCCACCGTAACAAACAGAGCTGCAACAGCTTCTGTTAATAACGCCATTAACTCGACAAAAATTTCCTCAAACTTGTGTCTGCCGCCCGTGGCATTAGTCCATGTAGCAGCTCGTGTAGTCCTCAGCTCCTGCTGACGTCTCCTCCAGCGCACATGGCAGCTATTACTGAAAGCCGCCCCGACTCATAATACTGACTGACAGGAACAGGAAGTTCACCGATCGGCATTAAAAATACAAAAATAAAATAAAACTATTAATAAGTTTTTTATGAAGCCATTTAAAACAACCAAACCTGCAACAATGTGCTGTACACATGAAAAAGTACGTAAAATAAAAAAATAAAAAAATTCCATATTTTTATATTAATTATTAATTATGATGCGAACGTAAACGCGAAATACCGGGAACCGAGCCGGTCAGAGACCGAGGACTACCTGTATAATGAATTTGTATATAATTAGCCATGCTTGTGTATAAGCCACGAGTGTTCACGTTGTAACATGAGTGGCAACACACAGCTACTGATAGAGGTGCAGCCTCCCACTCTGAACCGTTAGCCTCCTACTCTGAGACATTAGCCTCCTACTCTAAGACATTAGCCTCCTACTCTGAGACATTAGCCTCCTACTCGGAGCCATTAACCTCCTACTCCAAGCCATTATCTTCCTACTCTGAGCAGTTACCTCCTACTCTGAGTCGTTAACCTCCTACTCCGAGCTGTTAGCCTCCTATTCTAAGACGTTAGCCTCCTCTGAGCCGTTAGCCTCCTATTCCGCGCCATTAGCCTCCTACTCTGAGATATTAACCTCCTACTCTGAGCCATTAACCTCCTACTCCGAGCCATTAGCCTCCTATTCTGAGCCATTTGCCTCCTACTCGGAGCTGTTAGCCTCCTATTCCGAGCCGTTAGCCTCCTACTCCGAGACATTACCCTCCTACTCGGAGCCATTAACCTCCTACTCTGAGCTGTTAGCCTCCTGTTCCGAGCCATTAGCCTCCTACTCTGAGATGTTAACCTCCTACTCTGAGCCATTAACCTCCTACTCTGAGCCATTAACCTCCTACTCTGAGCTGTTAGCCTCCTATTCCGAGCTGTTAGCCTCCTCCGAGCCGTTAGCCTCCTACTCCGAGCCATTAGCCTCCTACTCGGAGCCATTAACCTCCTACTCTGAGCTGTTAGCCTCCTATTCCGGGCCATTAGCCTCCTACTCTGAGATGTTAGCCTCCTACTCCAAGCCGTGAGCCGTTAGCCTCCTACTCTGAGCCGTTAGCCTCCTACTCTGAGCCATTAACCTCCTACTTTGAGCTGTTAGCCTCCTATTTCGAGCAGTTAGCCTCCTACTCTAAGCCGTTAGCTTCCTACTCAGACATTAACCTCCTACTCTGAGCCGTTATCCTCCTACTCTGAGACGTTAACCCCCTACTTTGAGCCATTAGCCTCCTATTCCTAGCTGTTAGCCTCCTATTCTGAGCCGTTAGCCTCCTACTTTGAGACGTTAACCTATTCTGAGACGTTAGCCTCCTACTCTGAGACGTTAGCTTCCTACTCTGAGATGTTAACCTCCTACTCAGACATTAACCTCCTACTCTGAGACGTTAGCCTCTTTCTCTGAAAGTTATAGAGAAGGCTAGAATTGTCTTGTTAACCCCTCCACCCCCAAGCCAGAAACCTAGGGGAAGCACTGATATTAAAAAGTGTTCCTGTTTGTTAACTTGAGTGTTGTCTCTTCCTTTTTGTTTCTCTTGTTCAGACTCCACCACCTTTTTCAAAGTGAGGATCCCTCCACCACGTCTCTCAGCCATAACCAAAACTCTTAACGGCAGCACGACGGTCGTCCTCCTCGAGGCGGTCGGCTCGTGCGAACACTTCCACGATCAGCCAATCACGTTTACTCGCTATTGTTTACATCACACAGTAAAGGTATGGATACTCAGCCAATCCAACTCTCTAGCTCACCGTCTTCCCCATACCAGCTGCAGCTTGGACGAGCGTTTTGAAATAGAATGACTAGACTGGTTCTTCTCACACAAAAGCATTTCAGATGACTACAAAAAAAAAAAAAAAAAACACAATGTGAGCACTACTAGCACTGAAAATCAGGTGATTACATGTTCAACGGACACTGCTGTGATTTCAAAGCGTCAAGTAGCCGGTTCTGTGTATTGATTCAGGTACTTTTATGCAAATTCAGTCAAACGTTTTTTACACCAATCTAGTTATTCTATATGTCCATGAATTTGCTGTGATTCTATTGTACCAGCAGGGGAATCGCTTCACAGGAGAAGTAGCTGATTGTCACTTTCGGCATCATGTTGGTTCCTGTTTTATTTTTAATTATTATTATTTGATGGTATTCAGGTAAACTCTGACATTTGTAACTCCTGTCTGTAAACACTTTGAGGTGCTATTCCAATCTTATTTATTCTCAATAGATACTTAAAAAGTTTTACCAGCCTAGAAGTACACCACATTGGCCTTGTGAACTGTATTTAGAGGTAATTAGATGAAGAAAACACACATAAATGAGGTTTTTATGTAAGTATTACAATGTGAATTTAAAAAAAAGGTCTCAGTTTCTCTAAAATATGGGTTTACTGGAGGACTAATATGGTTTCATTCTTTGATGGAAGTCAAAACGAGCAAAAAGACTTTGAACACTTTTTCACAAGTTCAGCAAAACAACGATTTGTACGATACATCGCGTTAAAAACTAACCTACGGTAATGTCGTATTTTATTTTATTTTTAAGCGAGAGTGGGAAAACAGTCCCCTTTGGTTGCAATGTTGCTGTTTGAATGTTAAAGAAAAGAATAAATTGTAAATTGTGGATGGATTTATGAAACACACACAGTGGTGTGCACAGACGAGGCAGAGAAACTGACGTTGTGTTTGTATCACTGTAGCAAAAATACACTCGATCAAAAAGTGGTTTGCAAGAACCATTGAGGCCAAACCGACGAGCAGCATCCGTCCAGCTGAAGCTCTCTTCACTGCACTGCCATGAGCTTTAAGTACATACTGTATGAAAATGAAGCGCTTGTAAATTTAAACAACCAAAATGTAAGTCCCAACATATCAGGATTGGCCAACAGATGCAGATAAGCCTAAATCTGACCTGGCTGTGGTTCATTTCTGGGCTCGCCCTTGCATTTTAAAGTCAATAATTTAGTTAAAATATAGCATAAACTTAAATGAGAGAGTATTTTTTAAATGTAAATCTTGTATTTTAAAATTCATTTTACCTTTCTGCCATTATGAGCACTATTATCCAAACAAAAGAGCTGTGATAATCACATACATGCATCAGCTAATGATTAAAATGTGTCAAAGTTTTATCAGCTAAATGTATTTTTTAATGCAAATCTTTAAATTTGAGGCGTTACAATCAGTACCGAAACATCCACTATGGAAGAGCTTTCAAAATGAAATATGTGAATGGAACTGCTCAAAATAAATCAAAACAGAAATCAGCAAATCACAATATTGTGCAGCTATAATTTTCTTCTATTTTATTTTGTGTCAAAAAGGGCAAAATTAAGCAACACCAGAGCTGCAAGGTAACGCTCAGTCATTATAAATGCATTGTTGACCAACAGGCTTTTAAAAAAAAATATGAATAGTGTATATTCATATTCTCTCTTGAAAATGAGTTCTCGTGGCTCAATGAGACTAACCTGGATAAATAAAGGTTAAATGAAAAAAAAAAATGAAAAAAAAAAAAATTAAGATTGTGATAGCCCTACCTGTGAGTGGATGGTATTAATGTGAATTAATTGGTTCCCTTTCAGTCGATTCACTCGGTTCAACAAATTAAATATGGGATATTACGCTCTTGCGTTTCTTAGCTGAAGACACCTCTAATCACACCTTTAGGCAAATGATGTGATTACGACAAGTGACAGGCCCCGTCTGCACCATGTACCCGTCCGTTATCACGGTCATTCCTCAGTTCTTACTCTCTTCACCTCACTAAGAATACATCTTTGAGTCAGGCTAACGAGCTGCTGTTAGTTAGCTGTGTGGCTCAAAGGCTGTCAGAATCAATTTACGGTAACTGCTTTTACTGGAGTTGGTCACTTCTGTCTACTGGTTAGCATGCCTGCAAGAAAAACACTTGTAGCTTTTCTTTGGCTTTTATGGTTCAAGTTAAGCACAAATCTAACACAGTAATAGAACGTATGTGTTGGAAGAGCCTGCAGTCATAGCAGAACCCAGTACTCTGAGTTGGGAACCTTGTTTCATCTGAGTCCGACAAAAACAGTTTTTTCGATCGGAGTTCTCACTTCCAGCTGGGAGAGCCACGTGGAGTATCTGGAGGGGTTAGTCGAAAATGAAGAGGAAACTGCTCAGTCTCAGTTTTGGCTGAACCTCTCACTGGGGAGACGAGGACGTGCGTGACAATGGCTTTGACATTTGTTGTCTGTTGGAGAATGACAGTGAACTTGTGTCTGGTCAGAGTATTGCCGCCACAGCTTTGCCTGTGGGCCAGGACAAAAGATCTTTGTTTTCTTCTCTGTACCAGCATGTAGCTGAAAAACAGACGTGCAGTGGCCCTCTTACCCGCATACACTGCTGAACTTGACATGGTCAAAAATCTGCCCGTGTTTCCAGACTTCATCCCAGAACTGACATCCTTCTGGAACTAACACCACTGTCTACCAGCTACTTATGGACAGTGTTTGGATCTGGAAGGTGTTGGAAAAAGTTTGGCTGATGAGTATGGAACCATCCTTGGAAGCATATTTGGCCCCATCTTATAACCACAGTGTGAGCAGCCCCCCAACACTTCCATCCAAGTACTGTACTGGTGTATCTCCTGCTGCTCAGTTAGAAAAAGTCTGCAGAGGTCATTTGACCACTGTTTGTGCTCTGAGCTCCATCGCCATTCTCCTGACGTACCAGGCCATGTGCTAGTGGAGCTCTGAGCTCAGCTGCTGCCCTGGAGTCGTCTGCTACCGGTATGTCTCTTTAACTGGTCAGATTAGAATCACTGCAAACTACGTCCTCTGTGTGTCCAACTCAGCAGCTCTCTCCCTGGGCTGCGGAAAGACATCAGTGGTGGTGGAGAAGAGATATTTGTGGTTGTCACTCTCCAACATCTCGGAGAGGAACTGAGCCATTTACCTGGTTGAACCTGTGACTGCTGTTGGGCTATTTGGACAGTCTCTCAATGCCATTCAGGCTAAATTTAAACTGTGAACAAAACATACAGAAACTCTGCACTGTATCATTCCCAGGCGCAACACAAAACCAACAAGCATGTGCAAACCGGCTGTGCAACTGCCTCTACCGAAAAGAGTGGCACTGTCTTGGGACCTGAACTCCAGCCAGTACAGCCTCAGAACCACGGCCAAGCCCCCAACCGGTCAGCCTGGAACAAGGCTCTCCAATATCTGGGAAGAAGAAGACACAATTCTAGCTCTGGGACTGACTACACAGGGACTTCAGGGGCCAGAAGACATGATCACACATCGTCAGCTGCTGCCCAAAAGGCACCTTGTTTGTTGTGTTCAGGGTAGTAGCCACGAGGCATTGCATTTCCCTCGCACAGTCTCCCAAGCCCAATCCATTCCACCCCCCAACACACACACTGTGTTTGCACTAAAAGCCCCCAGTTTGTTAACTTGTTGCTGTTTGTTAATTGTATCTCAAAGCACAGCAATTAGTCAGAATGATTGTAAATGTTTCAATAAAGATTGGTTTTTTTTGTGCACAAAATTGAAAAGACTGCAGGTGGCAATCAAATTCTGTTGTACCTCTGTACGACAGAGGACACCACCTCCTGGCCAACAGTACTACAGGGCAGTTCAACACAACTCCCTCTCTGGCGTGCATGTCGGAAAGGGGAAGAAAAATGAGTGGAGGAAAAAAAACGTTACCACGGGTTACCAATCTGAAGTTTTTCAGAAAACAGCCTTATTTCAACACTTGTAAACAAACTTGTTGGAGTCGAAGCAGCAATTGTTCTGAAGGAGGAAAATAGCAAGCTGTTAGCAAAATGAGCTATAAATGTGGTTTCTGCTTCAAAGTGTCCATGAGCCTTCCCCCAGAAAATTTGGAATAAAGGAGATCCCATTTTGTGCATTTTGGTGTATTTTAACAGGTTGTTAAACATCTGTTAACATTTGATTAAATTGATTAAAAACAAGTCTCTCTTGTAAACGATGAGGCTCAATGAGACTAACAACCTGTATAAATAAAGGTTGAATTGAAATTACTATTTTAGAGAGCAGCAACAGCAACAACACAGCAGCTCAAATTCTGTCGTGTCTTAAACATCTCCCCCTCTCCACTGCCCGACGAACTCTTCTCAGCTGAATTCAGTCTTTCGTGTTGTTCTGCTCCAATCTCTATTACCACTGCCTTCAGGTGCTTCAGTTCTCTGTTGTCCATCTAAAGACAATTCATCCATTTATTTTAGATAATAAATTGTCATTTCGACATTTTGATAGCTGTTATTTTGACAAATTAGAGCTGTTGATTTGAAACGTGATGTAATGTGAATAACACATCAAGCGTTTCACTCGTTTTTTTTTTTTTTTACTGTAAGCTTCTTTATTATCTCAGAAATGTAGGCTAGAGTTCAGACACATCAGTAGATGTGCGCACGCTGTATGGAGATGTCTGGAGACGCTCCTGTGTGTAAAACGTGCACTGTCTGCAAGGAACACAGCTGAAGGTGGATTAAGATGCTCATTCTCACGGGACATGTGGTCCGTGTCTCTGCTGGGCAGGAACGTGCGCATGAGCTGGTGCGCGTGCTGCAGCTGGCATCCATCCCACAGACTGGGCAACGTCTCCTCTCGTATTTTTTAAATAAATAATCAAAATAAAACTGTGCAATGACTTTGGACTTTTATGGGCGGAGATTTGAGTTGCTGGTTCCGAGCAAACAGTTGCCGGAACGCACGCAGTTAAAATGAGAGAGTTCCCAGATCTTGTTCCGGCAGGATCCGGCTCAAATTAACCATTGTGGTGAGCATTTGAGCAGTGGTGGGAAGTCAAAAACATTGCCTCATTTCAGTGTTCAGTGGTCGAAGTTTTTATGGTTTTGCAGGAGCTGCTGGATAAAGGCCTCACTTCTTCCACAATTCAGGTTTACCTGACAGCTATTTTTGCTTGGCATGTTGGATTTGATGGGGTCACACCAGGTGCTCATCCTCTGGCTGTGCATTTCTTGTAAGGGGTCCATAGACTAAGAACTGTTATCAAACTCAGCATCTCTTCCTTTGACCTTCGAGAGGTGTTCAAGGCTCTCTGTGACCATCCATTTGAACACTTGAAGTTCGCAGATATAAAGTTTCTTTCACATAAAGTTGCTCCGCTTCTTGCGCCAACAACTGCAAAGCAGGTCAGAGACTTCTGTGCTGTCTCTGAATATGTGAATACCTCCTTTGTCCAGTTTTCACCTAATGACTCCTAGGTCACTCTGCAACCAAATGTAGTATATCTCCCCAAGGTTATACCTTCAGACAACAGGTCCATGACTATTCAGCCCTCAGGTTTTTGAATACCCCCTTTTGCATCTGAGGAGCAGAAAAGGTAGCTTTCCTTGTAGTGCAGGCGTGGTCTGTCACTGGTCATCACATCATTTGCCTTAAGTATTAGAAGTGTCTTCGGCCAGGACATCAGAGGCATGATATCCCATTTTCATGTGTTGTACCTTATTCCTCTCCTTCAGGGAACAGTAGTTATATGCACAATATTATGTTTTGAGTTTATTAATTTATTTTGATTACATATTCAAATAAAAATGATAACATTGACTTAAACAAACAACCCAAAAAGGAATCGGCTCGAGCCGTGGATTATTACTCTGATCTAATGTCAAATTCAAAAATCACACAAATCCATAAGATAGAAAATAAAATCAGACTGTAAATAGTTTAGCAGATTTTAGAGTCTACAAATTTCCCATGTAGTCACGTTACAACAAACCAATTAGTTTGTCTTAAATTGACATTAACATGGAATCTTTTTCAAATACTGATTTTTTTTTAATTTTATTTATATATATATTTTTTTAGTTTTCAACTCATCGATAGCACTGAATTTTCCATATTTGATGTCCCAGAAATGAAACACATAGTTTACTTTAATTCTAAAGTTATGCAGTGTTTCCCCTACCATTATATAGGCGGGGCACCCCGCCCCGTCAACAGAACCGAGCGCCCCGCCTACCCAACGCTCCAACCACCTGTCGGCACTGACGCAACGCTAAACTAGCAGCTCGCAATGTAGGTGCACTAGCTAAAAACCTAAAAGCAGCCTCTTCTCTCATGCTGAACCCTCACGCTGACACACACACACACACACACACGCACGCACACACACACACACACACACACACCCCACACACACACACACACACACGCGAAAACTGTCGGTACAAACAGTGCGGCTCACGCTTGTCTGTCTCACCCTCCCCCACCCCAAAAAAAATAAAAACTGTACAGGCAACGCAGCAGAGATGTTTGTCTCTCTCTCCTCTGCCCTGCTCCAAAACTGCATGTGGCTTTGTCTCTGCCCCCTCCCAAATCTGTCAGTATGAGTGCTGTGCAGCTCAGGACGTGTCTCCGTCCGTCCATCTCCCCCGCCCCTCCCGGAGAAAACTCACGAACGAGATGAGCGCCCCGCCATGGCAAGTTATGTAGGGGAAACACTGTAGGGTGAGAAGCTTGGTCATCTGGGAGGGACTCAGAGTAGAGTCGCTGCTTCTCCACATCGAGAGGAGCCAGATGAGGTGGCTTGGGCATCTGGTTAGGATGCCTCCTGGACGCCTCCCTGGTAAGGTGTTCCAGATATGTCCCACCAGGAGGAGACCCAGAGGAAGACCCAGGACACGCTGGAGGGACTATGTTTCTCAGCTGGCCAGGGAACGCCTTGGGATTCCCCTGAAGGAGCTGGCCCAAGTGGCTGGGTAGAGGGAAGTCTGGGCCTCCCTACTTAAGCTGCTACACCTGCAACCTGACCCCAGATAAGCTGAAGAGAATGGAAATGGATGGATGAATTTTAGGCCATGATTACCTCTCAAACTGTCAAATTGTAAAGAGAGAACATGTAATGTGGACAGGATTGTTGAGAGATAAGCTGTGATAAAGCAGCTTCTTACCATGCCATAATAATTGCTGTTGACCATTATTGGACCTCGGCTTCTCAGGTAAATATATTCCTCCCACCAGTCGCTCACCTAGAACCCAAACAAAACGTGTAACATTTCAGAAGCAATTCGACAAATATCTGCTTTGGTCAGATTCTTGAACTCTGGTATGCCGTTTTTTAATTGCTGTTTTTGGTGTGTGTGTGTGTGGGGGGGGGTAGCTGTTTTACATAGATTTGCTGTAGTTTCCATGATAAGTAGGTATGCTGGTGAAGATTCTCAGTCATCCAGGACAGGATAAAATCAAAAAAAGTTCAATACAGAAACAACTGGACTTTATAAAGTCCAGTTGTTTCTGTATTGAACTTTTTTTGATTTTACATAAGTAGGGTCACTAGAGTAAAAATGAATGGTTTTAAATTATTGCATGTTGGCCCAAACTGTCACATGTGCCGAGTAAGGTTGTTGTAAGAAGAAGTGTGTTTTGTTTGGTGAGCATGTGCACAGAAAATGAGGGGGTATGAAAAATATATATGTTTACCGTGATTACCAGATTTCACACGTTTTGAACACCGCAGCTTATACAACGCTGTGGTTAGTTTGGGGATTTGTTTGTGACGAGCGAATGAGCTTCATGCAACCAAAACATTTCGCCTCGTCACACCCGAGCGCTCACAGAGTTGCCCAATACACGCCTCTCTTGGGGGGTGGGTCCTCATGACTCAATGAGACTACCTGTATAAATAAAGGTAAATAAAATAAAATAAATCCGACCAAGGAAATTACCAAACAGGTCACAGTGGGGACAGAGTGTCCCCACTCCCCGGGGGCACAACAGGGAGGGGGGAACTTCTCCCTCTTCCTAGGGGCAACCAAAGAATGGTTGAGTGCATATTATTTGAAACGTGTAAATATATATTCAATTTAATTTAGTTTAGTTTATTTATATAACGCCAAGTCACAATAGAAGACATCTTAGGGTACGTAACAGAAACATTCACGTACATTATAAATGCTAATTAGTAAAGTTGATTGATGCAGTCATACTAAAATGGTTCAGAGCACCAACAGTTCATGCTCAATAATCCGAGGAGTATCAGAGGAGTTGACGGGGAAGAGGGCGGGCCCCAGAATCCATCTTATTACCAGCAAACAGGTTTTTTTTCCCCAATATGGGATTGTGTTATTTGTGGGAACTCCAGTTTGTTTGTGGCTACTCGGACTGAAGAAGTCCTTTGGATGAAGGACGAAACATCTCATCAAAAATGAAACCGTCCAGGTGACCTGACTGAACAGTGTTAAACTAAAAATGATTTTGATAATTACTGACATTTTTGAATACAGTAACTGAAATACATTTCCGACTAACGATGAAACGTAGAAGTGTTTTTACATATAAAGTGTGAAAATTCAAATAAAGGTGCAGTAACAACATAAAACATGTACGACCATCCTGCAGCGCTCTACTTGTCCAATAACAAGTTTACACATTTTGGTTCCACCTCATGTACCACATGTGATGCAAATGACAAAGTCCCCTTGAACCTTGAAGAGATTTAATTGTTTTGCCTGTCAATGTTTGCACTTACATAGTTGGTGGCCCACAGAGCTTTAAGCTTCAGGTAACGCTGAAGCCGATTCCCCAGGGTTAACTCGAACTCGTTGGCTAGACCCGTCATCCGTTTGAACTCTGGATCCGTCAGCAGGGGACGCACTGACTCCAAGTACTGAGAGACGAAGAGGGAGATAAAAAAGGAAAAGAGCAGAAGACGACCTGCTTCTGCTTCTGTGCTGGACATGTTTCATTGTGGGTTTGAAGGCAGGATGCTGTAAACAGTTTACGCATAGTGAAGGTGAAATACCCTGCTGAGAGTGTCTCTGATGGCAGGAACAGGAAGGTGAGGAAGAGACGTCTGATAGCTGTACAGCAAAGGCTTACTCCTTGAAAATAACCCCAGAAGAGTCTGAGGGAAACAGGTGGAGATATTACTTTACTTTAATTTGATTTTCAATCTTGAAGGCAGAGTTTCAGTCAATATTTTCCTGCACATTTTTTGATTTAATACAAAATCACAACCACTGATCAACACGGCCAAACAAAGATAAAGCCAACGATCCAAATCAGCATCTGCACAACAGGCACAGGAGGGTGCTGTGACACGTCTTACCCCCCAAACTTTGGTGGTGTTGGAAACTCTGCCGTGCACTTCAAAGATCCACTGGTGGTAGGACAGCAGCAGTTTCAGGCAGAACCTGAGGGCGAGGATGAGGGAGAGCCACAGCAGAGTGCTGAAGACAAGGGCTGACACCATGGTTTGACCCTGAGCGCTGAGGGAAACATGGAGGCTAAACACAAACACAGGAAGCGTTTGATCACACAGGGAATTAAAACTGTTATTAAACATTTAAAGCAAATAATGCCTAAATAATATGTTTTGTTTTTTTTTAAAGAAGAGTTAAAAGTTACAGTAAGGTCAAAAGTGTGGAAATACAACAGCACCACCTGCTGGCTCAACTAGAAACATTTTTAGAATCAGGTTGTGGAGAATGCTGCTGAAGATTCTCAGTC
>JARVGQ010000309.1:30167760-30180845 GCA_031762355.1 Hypsolebias martinsi | reverse complement strand
CTGGCCTATTATTTAAGACTATCATCATTTATTACATATTTATTCTGAATCTAAGATTTTAGAACTAAGCTTTTTTGCACAATCTTAATGATGGTTTCTTAACATTTCAAAACAAGATTTTTTTCTAGTATTACCTCTTTGTTTTGATACAACTTTTCAGAAAATAGGGCTGTGAAAGTTTATACAAAAAAGCCACTACAACACTTTTAAAATGTAAATACGTACAGTAAAGGATAAAAAGGTAGATTTGTGCTAATCCAAACTGTACTGAAGTTCAATGTGATCAGTACAGCACAACACTTGTCAGTCATTTTTTCACGTAAAGCATATCAGATCCAGAAGTGACAGAAAATGCATATACAAAATAATAATAAATTAATCACCATATTCACTCTGTTTTTGAAACAAACTTACTCTGTATTTTAAATGAAATCCTGCATAATGTTTATATACACAGACTTGACAGACACAGACGATAGAGAACACTCAAACTGATTCATGTTGTTTCATACAGGCTTTGTCATGTTTGTTGTAATTTATACACATTACGTGCACTGACGTGTCAGAGGCTGCTCTAAATGCCTTTATTTGATTCACAGTAAAGGTTTTATCACCTGTGAGGAGGCGGTTGTGTCAGCAGGAAACTCTCCTGAACGCATTTCCTGACCTTTAATGGACGGATCGGCCTCGAGCGAGGGAACAATTGATCTGATTGTATCTGTAATCCAGGCTGTGTCGGGGGGGGGGGGGGGGCAGGTCCCCACCCTGACGAACCGTGTTCCTAACACATGTTCTTGACATGTTTTTCTAAAATGGGCTTCAGTTTGTTTCAAATGTATGTAGTTTATAAAGTAACAATTCCCTTTTCTTTCTAACGTCTTGGTGAACGGCTCTGGACGTCTCCTCACTGTAGACCCATCAGGATGAAATTATGTACCATTTTTTAATGCCTCGCTTCTATTTGAAAACATAATCTTTAGAAATGGTGGCTAAATAATCACGTTCTTGTTTACCTGATATGGCTGTTTATTATAGGCTTTGCTTCCAGAATATAAAATGTTTGCTACTTCACCAAAACTTTCTTTTCTCTTCTGTTAAATATTGTAATTTAAAACCATAAAAGCTGTCAAAATACACACATTTTCTGTGTTTTGACTGAAATTTTTATGTTTTTTAACATGATTTTTATATCTTCAATGTGGGTTAATATATGTCAGGCTTGTGATTTTTGTAAAACGTGTGTTAGAAAACAGAAAAAGTTCCTTTGTTTTCTTCATAAGTGAATTTGGTGATCAGTTCCGATCAGTGACGATTAGTTATCAAAATTCTCCAGTTAATGTTCTGAATGTTTGAGCACAGATTATTTGCATAAAAACCTATCACCAACTTTATTTTTATTCTCTTTACTGCTCGATCTACTCCCCCAAAATTACTGTATTTCTGTTGACAAGTGACTTTTGTTAGTGAAATATGCATTTAGTGGTTGTTTTTCATGTTTTGACAGTTGTGGCTTTAACACACTGTATAAGCATTAACATAAAAACTGAATTATTTTATGCAGTTACAGACAATTGCTTAATAGGTATATGAGCATATGTATGTGTGTAAGGGTGGAAATCTGGAAACTGAATCTGAATCTGAATTGACACAATACAATCAGAAAGTTAGTTGCAAAGACCAAAATGTAGTTGTCAGAAGATTCCTTTCGGCTTTTAATAATTTATTCTCACCATTTTTTTCCAGTGTTGAATGGTTTTAGAACATAAAAATATATTAATATTCCATCCATTACATTTACCAGCTTCTTCTTTTTCGGGTCACAGGGGTCACTGGTGACCGTGTCCAGGAGTCACAGTGTGAGAGGCAGGGGACACCCTGGACAAGTCCATCACAGGGACACATAGAGACAAATGAGACAAACAACCATTCACTCTCTCACTCACACCTAGAGACAGTTTAGAGCAGGGCTATTCAGAGTCAGAGAGTCAGATGGTTGTGGGGTCCAGGAAATCAAATAGCTGAATTTTTAAAGAATTTATTTGTAAATAATGGTGGAAAATAAATATTTTGTCAGTAACAAAAGTTCAGCTCAATACTTTATAACATGATCTTTTTTGGCACTGACAGAGGTCAAACATTTCCTGTAAGTTTGCACACACTGTAGCTGCTATTTTAACCCATTGCTCCGTGCAGATCTCCTCTAGAGCAGTGATGTTTAGGGGCTGTCACTGGGCAACACAGACTTTCAACTCCTTCCACAAATTTTCTATGGGCTTGAGGTCTGGAGACTGGCTAGACCACTCCAGGACCTTGACATGCTTTTTACAGAACCACTCCTTCGTTGCCCGAGCGGTGTGTTTGGGATCATTGTCATGCTGGAAGACCCAGCCACCTTCCATCTTCAGTGCTCTCACTGATGGAAGGAGGTTTTGTTTAAAATCTCATGATACATGGCCCCATTTATTCTTCCCTTAACACGGATCAGTCGTCCTGTCCCTTTGCACAAAAACAGCCCCAAAGCATGATGTTTCCACCCTCATGTTTCACAGTAGGTAAGTGTTCTTGGGATGTAACTCAGCATTATTCTTTCTCCAAACATGATGAGTTGAGTTTTTACCATAAAGTTCTATTTTGGTTTCATCTGATCACATGATGTTCTCCCAGTCCTCTTCTGGATCATCCATATGCTCTCTGGCAAACTTCAGATTGGCCTGGACATGTACTGTCTTAAGCAGGTGGTCACGCCTGTCACTGCAGGATTTGAGTCCATCGCGGCATAGTGTGTCACTGATGGTACCTTTGTTACTTTGGTCCCAGCTCTCTGCAGGTCATTCATCAGGTCCCTCCGTGTAGTTCTGGGATTTTTGCACACCATTCTCATGATCATTTTGACCCCACAGAATGAAATCTTGTGTGGGGCCCCAGATCGAGGGAGATTATCAATGGTCTTGTATGTCCCATTTTCTTGCAATTACTCCCACAGTTGATGTATTCACACCAACCTGCTGCCTATTGTAGATTCACTCTTCTCAGCCTGGTGCAGGTCTACAATTTTCTTCTTGGTGTCCTTCAACAGCTCTTTGGTCTTGGCCATGGTTGAATTTGGAGTCTGTCTGTTTGAGGCTGTGGACAGGTGTCTTTTATACAGATGATGAGGTCAAACTGGTCCATTAATACAGGTAATGAGTGGAGGACAGAAGAGTTTATTAAAGACGTTACAGGTCTGTGAGAGTCAGAAATCTTGCTTGTTTGTTATTGACAAAATATTGTTTTCCACCATAATTTACTAATATATATTTTTTAAAAACCCTACAATGTGATTTCCTGGATGTTTTTTCCTCATTTTGTCTATAATAGTTGAAATAGTTGAAATATAGACAACAAGGCCAGTCTACTTTGAATTCAGGTGGCAAAGCACGGATCGTGCCATCCAGTGTACAAATGAAATGTTCTACGCTCTCGTTTCTCATTGGGTGATAAACAGTTGTGTGAGCTTTCTTTTCACACCAGAGACACTTGCTGTGTTAGTGAAACATGTATATAAACTGAATTTACTTTATTTATTTATTTGTCTGAGTGGTGGTCCTGTTGTATAGAAGATTTATGTTCTAAGTGGACAGATTTTACTAAAACTGCTGAAGGAAAGCTGATGTGTCCAAACTGCATCTTTGACCAGACTTTTCCTCCTAGATTGGATGTTTGCCAGCAAAAAATAAAAATAAAAATCAGTGTATCAAACAAAACTAGAAACATCCATTATCATCAAGTCCTGAATGAGTCAACAGGGAGTGGCTTTTCCCTGTGTGGCCTGGATCCTCAGAAGCCTTTCATCGAATCGGAGACTGTAAAAGAGCGCTTCAAACCTGCATTAGATGAAGTCACAAAAATGTAAGGATAGATATTCTGAGCTCAGAAGTTTATGAAACATTTTTGACTCTGCTGAGGAAATCCGACAGGATTTCTGGCTGTTGATATCCAGACATAGCTCAACTTTATTTTATATTTTATGGGGACTGCTTCAGAGAAGACCTATTGGAACTGATATCCCTGGAAAGACATACCACCGCAGCATTATTCCATCCATCTATCCATCCATCCATCCATTATCTTGAGTTTGTTCCAAAGTTGGGTCACAGGGCAGCAGTTTGTTCAGGGAGGCCCAGACATCTCTTTCCTCAGCCACCTCTTCAATCTCTTCTGGCCCCTCACAGTGTAAAGGAGCTGCATGTCTACTCCGTCTCTCCTGGATAACCAAACTTCTCACCCTATCTTCAGAGTCCATCTACCCTGTGGAGAAAACTCATTTTGACAACCTATCCAGGATGTACCCCACCTCTTGCACAAAGACTGCTGGATAAGGGCACCAGTGATCCCTGCAACCCAAAAAGGAAGAAGCGGGTAAAGATGATGGATGGATCCACAGTTTCATTCTTTTGGTCATTACCATAAGTTTGTGACCATAGGTGAGAGTAGGATTATAGACTGGTCGGTAAACAGAGAGTTTAGTCACAATATATATGAGCATGCACATACTGCGTGTCTGGAACTACAGGTATATTGATGATGAAGTGTATTTATGCTTATTTGTCTGTGTTTGCTTTCACTGTCTTAAATTCAGCAATCTGAAAGCTTGTGGAATAAAACAAATCTTTATCTCCTCTTTGTCATTTTCAACACGGTTGGTATGAAATTATTCCAAATGTGTACTAGGTTAGGTTTTTCCACTTTTTTTCGTTTGCTATCTTTTTTCTGTCTTCTTTAAGAAACTGTATAGAACTTGGCAAGTTAGAGATGTTATTTGTGTGAATATGAGGCACAATATGTCATTTCTTCTTTAATTATTGTTTCACACTGAAACAGCACTTTTTTTCCCCAGACAAATGTTAAAACTGAAAAGAAAAAAAACCTAAATTTCTGATATAACTGCCTCCAACTGTAACCATCCTTCTTTTTAAAACCATAAGCTATGTTCTTAATGCCCCACAATCAGCTGGTTTGGAGAACTCAACTGAAGTGTGTGAGAACTTCCTGAGATATTTTATTAACAAGGTTGTAAGCAATAGAGCCCTCATTAGTCCTCCTTCTTATGACCACTCCATCTCTGTCACACGCTCTGTTGTTTTTAACAAATTTGAACTCGTCACTCTGTCTTTTTTAAAGAGAGTTCACTGGTCATATGAATCCTGCTGGGTCTCTAAATGATCCAGTACCACTTCATATTTTCAGAGGAATTTCCACCGTAGTGCCTTATGTGTACAACTGTATACATGGCTGCTTGACAAATGGACATGTTTTTGGCGTGTTTTTACATGCAGTTGTGACACTGATTGAAAAGTTTGGCCTGGACTTCACTGTACTGACAAATGGGTCAATCTTGAAACTCCACTTCCTGTCTAAGATCCTGCAGAAAACTGAGCACAACCTTCTTGAGCTGTTTGAATCTGGTTTTAAAACCCACCACAGTACTGAGTTGGCAGTGTTGAGGGGTTTTAATGGCATTTTTTAGCCACAAACTCTAGTTCCTTCAAGCTGTTGAGTGCTTTGTAGCGCCTCTTACATGTGGAGTACTTCAGAGCTCAATACTTGGACCGCTTCTCTTTTACCATTATTTACATACTTACTTTTGGATCTAATCTCTGGAAATTTGGTATTGTTTTCCATTTTTATGCTGATGACAGCCAAATTTATAGGCCACCAGAACAGGAAAAGCAGTACTCTGTGAATCAACTTGGGCAGCATGGTGGTCCAACTGGTAGAGCTGCTGTCTCTCAGCAAGCAGGTTACTCTGGTTCAAATACTGGTCTGGGGGCCTTTCTGGGTGGAGTTTGCATGTTCTCTCCATGCATGCGTGGGTTTTCGTTGGGTACTCTGGTTTCCTCTCACAGACCAAAAGCATGCGTGTTAGGTATGGTATGGCATGTTAGGCTAATGGTTAACTCTAAATTATTACTAGGTGTGTGAGTGAGTGAATGGTTGCTTGTTTCGCTTGTCTCTATGAGGCCCTATGATGGACTTGTGACCTGCCCAGGGTGTTCCCCGCCTCTCGCACAGTGATTGCTGGACATGGGCACCAGTGACCCTCGCAACCCAAAAAAGGAAGAAGCAGGAGGAATATGATGGATGGATGGATGGATGGATGGATGGATGGATGGATGGATGGATGGATGGATGTGAATCAACTCCTGCAATGCAGTGCAGAAATCAAAGCTTGAATATCACTGAACGTCTTACAGTTTAATGAGCAAGAGGCTAAGATATTGTTTAAACCTAGCAATGCTTCCAAAGTCTATGCAGATCTGGGTCCTTTAGTACAACATCTGACTCAGATAGCAACTAACTTGGGCATGAGACTGGACAGCCATTAAGTCCAGCTTATATCACTTAACAACTGGCCAAAGTCAATCCATTTAGTATTTCACGGCATCATTTTGATATTTTAATCCATGGTTTTTATCACAACTCATTGAGACTACTGTGATGCACTTTATGCCAACTGAGCCAGTCATTTTTGACTTGACTTCAGCTGGTTCAGAATGCTGCTGCTTGCTTTTTAACTGGTACCAGAAACCGGGAGTACATCACCCCTTTTCTAGAATCACTACTTTGGCTCCCAGTTTGCTGTTTTTAAATGTCTTCATAGTCTCGCCCTACAGTATCTGTCCAACCTGCTCCAGCTAGCTGTATGTTCCCTCACTCTCTCTCTCCAGTCAGCAGATCAGTTCCTGTTGGTCATCCCAAAGTGAAAGACGAGGATGAGGGGTGACCGAGCGTTTTCAGTCACTGCCCATAAACTGTGGAACGAGCTTCCTTTGGACATCAGACAGGCTGACTCACTTCCTGTTTTTAAAGCTTCTCTTAAAACACTCCCCACCCCCCACCCACCACTTGAATTTTAACTCATTTTGAGATTTTTTTGTTTGAGTTTTAATGATTTTTTTTTAGCTATTCATCGTTTTTTATTACTGTTTGATATATTTTATTGGTTTTATGCTAGCTTTTATGTGTTTTGAATTTATGTATTACATTTTGTTCTTTTTCAATGTACATCACTTTGGCCAACTGTGTTTTTAAAGTAAAGTTGCATGATGTTGTTATATTGTTCACAGTAAAGAAAACAATTCTGAAAGATAATTCATTTGTATTACTCGTATGAAAATTATGATGTGATGAAAAGGGGATTTTAATATTCAAATAAAAGCAGCAGACATCTTGTCACATCACTGTGGCTACATGCAGGTATAGATGTTGCTTTGCTTTTTACTGTGCTCTTTGTTTCTGTCATTTTTGATTAGCAAAATCTTCTGTGTGAGCAGAGTTTAGAACACCAAGAACCAAATGGACTCGGGATTAAAAAAAAAGGTTTTATTTTATTTTATTTTTATTTTATTTACATATGCTGTGAGAAGGTGTGGGAGAGAGTATCTGTGAAATTGGCTAATTTCATGAATAAGTTTTGTTATCAGAAAATAAGGATTGGCTCTTACTGAGCTTGTCTTTTCCTTTCAGGCTCGGAGAGGAGGGCTGGAGGATTCCAGGACCAGACAGGAAGATGTGGGATTCCAGGAGGTAAGTTGTATCCAGAGAGTGAGAGACCAGTGGAACCAGAGGTTTTGGCAGAAGTTGGTAATGTCCAAAAATATTTCTAGTTAGAATGGTGCGTGTGTGTGTGTGGGGGCGGGGGGGGGGGTGTTAGACAAAAGGATAACAGAAGGAAATAATTTCAGAATAACCACAGAAGGATTCATGATTCTTTTCATGGGCTAAGGACAGATAAACCTATGTGCCAACGTTCTGGGAGTGTCTTTGATATTGACGTCACGTGTTGAGAGTTATACTTTCTGTACCACAGTACGTTACTCTCACTGACTGTCATCACAGGAAGTTCATCACTAAGGCCTTTTCTGTTTGTCCTTATTAGGACATTGTATCGACTTACATTCCTTTCTGTAGCCTAACCTTGACCTTGACTCTAACATAATGTTCTGCCATGTTAGGTCCGGGTTTCTGTTCCCATAATGATCCTGACAAGGTCATTATACCAGAAACAATTTTAAAAAGTAACAAAAACCAAGCACACATGCATTCACACACACACACCATCCACAGCAGTCATCCTCCTTCTATCTCTCCTACATTCATCAACTCTTCCTCCATCTTCTATTTTGATGAAGTAAACAGGAAAGACACTCCTCTGTTTCTGTCTCAGGGTTGCAGTGACAAAAAACACATAAGCAAATCTGCTGCATGACCAAGAGCCAAGTGTAACTCTTCATCTCTAAATCTGTACAGTCTGGATAAATCTGCTCATGACTAAGTCATAGAAAACATTCCTGAATATGGCTACTGTCTGTTTTTACTGTCAGGCTTTAAAAAAATTTGATTTGTGGTTTCTACTTTGTAATATCTCCTCCTTGAATCGCCACCTTATCGTGGTGTAGGAATTTGTGCACCTGAATGATCCTAGGAGCTATGCTGTTGGGGGCAATTCTAATTGTCCTGGTAAGGTCTCCCAAGGAAGATTGGTCCTAGGTGACAGGCCAGACAAAGAGCGATTCAAAAGATTTTTATGGACATGTAGCCAGGTCTCTCTTGTAAATGAGTCCTCGAGGCTCAATGAGATTAACCTGCCTAAATAAAGGTTGAATGAATGGACATGACACAACAAGGAACTCGGTGTCCCTTGGCCAGAGGTGGGTTACCGAGGCCCCACCCTGGAGCCAGGCCTTATGGAGGGGCTTGTCGGTGAGCACCTGGTGACCGGGTCTCTACCCATGGGGCCCGGTCGGGCTCAGCCTGAAGGAGCAGCATTGGTTTGCCTTCCTGTGGATCCACCACCTGCAGGAAGGACCATAACAGTTGGGTGTGTGATGCCATGGGCAGTGGCCGAAGGTGGGGGCCTTGGTGCACTGACCCTGGCTTACTAAAGCTGGCTCTTGGGACATAGGACGTGACCTCTCTGGTGGGGAAGGAGGCTGAGCTTGTTTGTGAGATTGAGAGGTACCGACTAGATATTGTTGGGCTCATCTCAACGCATAACGTGTGCTCTGGAACCAATCTCCTTGAGAGGGGCTGGACCTTTTTCCACTCTGGAGTTGCCCATGATGAGAGGTGTCAAGCAGTTGTGGGTTTACTTGTAGCTCCCCGACTTAGTGCCTGTGTGTTGGAGTTTTCCCCGAGATGAGAGGGTGACTTCCCTTCATCTTTGGGTGGGGGGATGGACTCTGACAGTTGTCTGTGCCTATGCACCACATGCAGTTCAAAGTATCCGGCTTTCTTGGAGTCCTTGGCAGGGGTGCTGGAAGGTGTGCCAGCTGGGGACTCCTTTATTCTGCTGGTGGATTTCAGTGCCCATGTGGGGAATGACAGTGTGATCTGGTGGGGTGTGATTGGGAGGAACGGCCTCTCTGAACTGAACCCGAGCTGTGTTCTGTTGTTGGACTTCTGTGTTAGTCATAGTTTGTCCATCACAAACACCATGTTCGAACATAAGGGTGTCCATAAATGAACATGGCACAAGAATCCCCTAGGTTGTAGATCTATGATTGACTTCAAAGTTGTGTCATCTGATTTGCAGCCATTTGTTTTGGACACTCAGGTGAAGAGAGGAGCTGAGCTGTCAACTGATCCCCACCTGGTAGTGAGTTGGAGCAGATGGTGGGGGAAGATGCCAGACAGACCCGGTAGTCCTAAACGTGCAGTGAGGGTTTGCTGTGAACACTTGGCGGAAGAACCCGTCAGAGAGATCTTCAACTCGCACCTCTAGGAGAGATTTAACTGCATCCCAGCTGAGGTGGGAGACATTGAGTCTATGTGGGCCATGTTCCATGCCTCGCTTGTTGAGGTAGCTGCCTTGAGCTGTGGCCATAAGGTTGTCGGGGCTTCTCGTGGTGGCCATCCATGAACTCAGTGGTGAACACCCCGGGTTAGGGAGGCTGTCAAGCTGAAGAAGGAGTCTTGTTGGTCCATGTTGGACAATGGGACTCTGGAGGCAGCTGAGGAATACCAGAGGGCCAAGCGGTCTGCAGCCTTGGCTGTTTCTGAGGCAAAAGCTTGGATGTGGGAGGAGTTTGGTAAGACCTTGGATAACGACTCTCAGTCAGCTCGGAGGAGATTCTGGCAAACCATCAAACAGCTGAGGAGGGGAAGGCAGCACTTTACTAACACTGTATTCAGTGAAGGTGGGTTGCTGTTGACCTCGATCAGCGATGTCATTGGTAGGTGGGAGAATACTTCTCAGACCTTCTCAATCCCAACAGCACATCTTCCATGGAGGAAGCTGAGTCGGGGGACTTTGGGGTTGATCCATCCATAACTGTGGCTGAGGTCACTGAGGTATTTAAAAAGCTCCGAGGTGGAAGGGCTCCAGCAGAGGATGAGATTCACCTTGATTTCCTTAAGGCTCTGGATGTTGTGGGGCTGTCTTGGTTGACACGCCCTTGCAACATCATGTGGACATCGGGGGCAGTGCCATTGGATTGGCAGACTGGGGGGTGGTGGTTCAGTCCCTATACAAGCGGTGCGAGAGTTTGGTTTGCATTGCTAAGTCAGACCTCTTCAGGGTGGGAGTTGGACTCTGCCTGGGATGCCCATTGTCACAATTCTGTTCATGACTTTTATGGACCGAGTTTCTCAGTGCAGCCAGTGGGCGGAGGGTTTCCGGTTCGGTGGCCTCTGGATTCCATCTCTGCTCTTTGCAGATGATGTGGTCCTGTTGGCGTCATCGTGCCATGATCTTCAGCTCTCATTGTAGTGGTTTGCAGCCGAGTGTGAAGCGGCTGGGAGGAGAATCAGCACCTCCAAATCTGAGGCCATGGTCCTCAATCGGAAAAGGGTGGATTGCTCTCTTCAACTCGAGGGTGAGGTTCTCCCTCAAGTGGAGAGAGGGAAGAATGAAATGTGAGATTGACAAACAGATTGGTTCAGCGTCTGCAGTATTGTGGACTCTGTACCGGTGGTGAAGAGAGAGCTGAGCTGTGAGGCAAAGCTCTTGTGGATACAGGCGGTTGAAAGGAGTTTCCTCCGCAGGGTAACTGGACTCTCCCTTAGAGATAGAGTGAGAAGGTCAGTTATCTGGGAGAGACTCAGAGTAGAACCGCTGCTCCTCCACATCAAGAGGAGCCAGTTGAGGTAGTTCCGGCATCTGGTAAGGATGCCCCCTGGACGCCTCCCTAGGGAGGTGCTTCAGGCATGTCCGACTGGGAGGAGACCCCAGGAAAGACCCCCAGGACACGCTGGAGAGACTATGTCTCTTGGTTGGCCTGAGAACGCCTTGGAATCATCCCAGAAGAACTGAAAGAGGTGGCTGTGGATAGAGATGTCTGGGCCTCCCTGCTCAAGCTGCTGCCCCAAGACCTGACTTCTGAAGTGGAGGATAATGGATGGATGGATGGATGGATGGATGGATGGATGGATGGATGGATGGATGGGTGGATGATTTTTGGTGAAAATAATTTTGCTCTGAACCTTTTGGAACAAATCTGAGGAGGATGACTTATCACATTTGTAAAATAAAACACCATTTTCCTGTAAACATGACGTTTGCCTGCTTTATTCTCCTGACAACTTCTCCACTTCTAATTTCTCTCATCTCTGAAAAACGAGGAAGTCTTCTCAACCAGCTTGCATCGCAGCTGCAATCAGTGTGTGTGTGTGTGTGTGTGTGTGTGTGTGTGTGTGTGTGTGTGTGTGTGTGTGTGTGTGTGGGTGTGTGTGTGTGTGTGTGTGTGTGTGTGTGTGTGTGTGTGTGTGTGTGTGTGTGTGTGTGTGTGTGTGTGTGTGTGTCTGATCGCCGTAGTAAGCATTTTTTAAACCCCTTCATCCTGCTGTTTACATTCTTGGCTAAAACAAACTAACAGGATGAGACTAAATGACAGGAATTGGACATCCTGTGAATATAATAATAATCCATCTCATCAGAGACTGGAGCTGTAATCCTGTCTGCATAGCGCCATCTGTTGGAAACTCTGTAAACTGCACATAGTTTGTGTCAATTAAAAACAAATAAATAATTTTGGCGCATGCTTCAGTGACCATCAGTCGCTGACCACCATTGGTGAAGATTCAAACTGCTCATCAAGGCAGACAGTGTTAATTTTTAATTAATCTGTCAGCAGTGATGATGATATCGACAGACAGAACATCTGTCACAACTGGAGGCATTGCCGCAGAAACTGATCCACAATAACTCTGGAGCCAAACATCTGTTTTGACCAAGAGCAAGAGACCTAGAAAACAGGCACGAGGACGGAAATAGGCTCTATTTTGTAGCAACACAATAATTTAAATTACTGCTAAACTTTTAAACACAGTCACATAGCAAAACACTTTTGTCATATCCTGATGCATGCTCAATAATCAATGTCCAGAGGACCAGACTTAGCTTTTTTAGACTTTTGTCATATATCCAGAAAAATCAGATAAGAAACATGGTTTGTGTCTAGATTTCTTGTTTTAAATACTGTACAACACAACTCGATTAAAGTGGTTTCATCCATGTATTGTTTTTAATTTTTGAATAATTGACCATCAGAAGTCAAACATTGTAGAAAGCAAACGTTGAATCAAATTGCACACTAAATAAAGTCAACGGGGCAGAAATTCTCAGAAGAACCCACTGAAGTGATCTCATATGCAACTGTTGATGTGTCTGTGTTGATTGACTCTGTCATTGTCCTACATATGAAGTGTATACATTAAGGAGTGGTGGCACAGTACATTTATTATTTTAGCAAACACTGGTGTAAACTGCATGGACGTCCACTCACTGGATCGTAGCCTCGTCCTCTTCTACATTTTTCGTTTTGTTTCTGTTTGTGCTGGACACATTTGAAGTAAAAAATCAATTAAAAAAGTAAAGTATTGGATGCCCCATTATTTTTGAGAGAAAAAAGCACCACTGGATAGAGCTGAACCAGTATGTAATAAGTAACAAACTAAAACCATGACAGATGTGGTGAAGATATGCACTGCTGAAAAAAAGAATTTGTTTAAATCAGCTTAGTGTGTCTAGCAGTGGCGATTTTAGCCTCTTTTTAGGGGTGCTGAAGCACCCCTAAACTTTAGCTTAGCACCCCTAAAAATTATAT
>JARVGQ010000309.1:29855786-29866916 GCA_031762355.1 Hypsolebias martinsi | reverse complement strand
GAAACGCGAAACGGCCGGTAACCAAGACAGCCGGAAACCGGGGACCACCTGTACATACATACATACATACATACAACATTTTCAACTTCAATAACTAAAAACAAGTTAAAGTTACAAAACTCAGGAGTGTTATCTTTATAGCGAGACCAAGCTTTTCCTTTTACTCTACTCCACATGGTTCAAGAACATCATTTAATTTAATTTGGATACATTTATTCAGGCATTTTAGGCATCTTGTAAGACATTAAAAGACTTTGTGGCGACACCACACAGCTTGCTAACTGACATCAATCATTTGAATTTTATGTGCAAGAAACTGATATTTGTTGCTACTTGGCTGATGTGATCAAATTTAAGTACAAGCTTTCTATGATGTGTTCACTTTATCATAGACTGAAAAGGGAGTAAGGATTAGCAAAGTGTTATTGCATTTAAACCCCCACTGGAGTTGAGTATTTAGAAAATATGCACCGAGTTTTCACAGTCATGGGTTTTATATATTAAATGCTGGCAGAATATGCTTGAATGCAAACTGAAATCTGAGGAGATGGACAGAAAATGTAATAAATATCATCTGTCTCCCTAACACTGATATACAGTGGTGCTTGAAAGTTTGTGAACTCTTTATAATTTTCTATACTGTATTTCTGCTTATATGACCTAAAACGTCATCAGATTTTCACACAAGTCTTAAAGAGAACCCAGTTAAACAAATTAGACAAAAATATTATACTTGGTCATTTATTTATTGAGGAAAATGATCCAATATTACATATTTGTGATGGTAAAAGCATGTGAAGCTTTACTGTCAGTATCTGGTGTGACTCCACCTGTGCAGCACTAACTACAACTAAACTTTTCTGGTAACTGTTGATCAGTCCTGCAGACCAGCTTGGAGGAACTTTAGTCCATTCCTCTACAGAACAGCTTCAACTCTGGATGTTAGTGGTTTCCTCACATTAACTGCTGCTTCAGGTCCTTCCACAACATCTGGATTGGATTAAAGTCAGGACTTTGACTTGGTCATTCCAAAACATGAACTTTATTCTTCTTGAACCATTCTTTGGTAGAACATCTTGTGTGCTTAGAATCATTGTGTTGCTGCATGACCCACCTTCTCGAGATTCAGTTCCTGGACAGATGTTCTGACATTTTCCTTTAGAATTATCTGATATAATTCAGAATTCATTGTTCCATCAATGATGACAAGCCGTCCTGGCCCAGATGGAGCATAACAGGTCCAAATCATGATACTACCACCTCGTTTCACAAATGGGATAAGGTTTTTATGCAGGAATGATGCAGGCATGCATGCAGAAAAGTCTGATAAGGATAACCCTAAGGAGTAGATAAGACAGTCTAGTGGGGAAAGAAACTGTCTAGTCATCATAACTGACTCGCAACAAAGAACTGGAGCACATCCATAACTGTGCTCAATACATCAAGTCAATGTGAAGCTAAAGTAATGATTTGTTAACTGCCAAGGATACTTATCATAATTAGTTTGGGTGGTAATATTTTGCACTCATTTTCTGTACAGTTGTCTAATCAGAACAACATACGCCTTAATCCATCTGGATTCTGTTTAAAAATGCATGTATTTCAGTGTGTCGTGAAATAACTGAATATGTTGTTTTTCTTTCAGCTGCTTACTTCTTCAAGGGTTGAGCAATATTCACATGAAGGACACAGCCATTGTTATATATGTTTCTGATGCAACCTGGATTCAAACCTGCAGCCTCACAATTACCATATCGTAGTACTGACCACAGAGCTACTGCAGCCCCCCGTTATTGACTATGTAACAAACTACACTTAGCATTAAAATGACATAGCCTGCTTTTTAAAACTAATTTGTTAACAACATAATCTCAAGAATAATAAAAGATCAGGACTTTAATCAATATTTCTTTGGAAAATGTATACTATGCTGACAATAGAGGTTAGAAAAATTACACAATATCCCACTTCTGTAAATGCATGAAAATAAGCACCGGCAAGACCAATGCCCATTGTAATAAAACTGAAAAACAGATAAGACAAACCTTGAAATATATTTATACCAGTACATCCTTAAGAACCATAATTGTTGCTGCTCCGCTTGTTTTTAAATCTAAAACCAAAATCTGTAATACACCCATCTTGTATTATATTACCGTAATGTGAATTTTCCTGTTTGAATTTGGCTAACTGATGACGTGTTCTTGGGTTTAAGAATGCCCTTTATTTTAGTATGAGCTCTTAAAGCAGCTGTGTGTACCTTGCTGGATAACTTACTCAAAATCAGTGACAAGATTTAAACCATTGGTTACTTGCTCAAATAATTATACTTTGGTGACCCCTGAAGAAGGGAGCCGCTGAAACATTTTTTTTTTTACTTTCATGGCACATAAACGGTCATAATGTGCCATAAAAGTGACACACTATAACAAAAAAGGACCTCGTGGACTAAAGAATAATTACACACACAAAAACAGAGTTCCACTGGATTCTGTTATCTGATGTTTTTCCACTGCCAACACTCATACTTGTTGCATTTATTTTTAATAGCTGCAACTAACAGGGATGTTAGTGGAATGCAAATAGTTTTACATAAATGCATGTACTTGTAGTATCTAAATAATATGGAGTAAAAACTTTTTAAATTACCAATATGTGTGACCATAAACTAAAAAGCAGAAATGATGCTGACAACTAGCCCGTTCTGAGGATTAGTGATTAGTTACTGTAAATATAACAAAGGAATGTAAATTAATGCATTTAGCAAACTTAGTATTGATTACTCTAAACTAATTACCGGTAACCCAAATAAGGTTTATTTTAAACATTTATTATAAGTAGAATGTAAGCTTTTTCCTTCTTTTGGTAAAATAAAAACAGACAATGTCTTGAAAAGTTTGTTGGCAGTGTAGGTCAGCATAGGAACAATTTTTATTCCTATAAAGCATACATGAAGCCGGGGTCTATTTATTTACCAAAAGGAAATCAAATTTCTTCACCTGTTTTAAAGAAGGCGTGCTTACTACATCAAACAGAAACCGAGTCTACCATGTCTGCTACAAGTCAACCACAACTAGCAGGGTGGCTGTGTTTGGCAATGAATGTGTTTAAATGTTAAAAAGATTTCCCTTTTTGAAAAAATAGTGCTACAATACTGTTTTGAAAAAATAGTGCTACAATACTGTTGTTAAAAGGCAAAGCTAGACAATATACTCTGCTGTACTGTAAAGCATGTTTGCAGATGAAAATAGTGTCAACAAGGATACTGAAAACCAGAGAAAACATCTGGACGGTGTTCTCAGCCAAGTCTCATTCATTCAGTAGAAGCATAATGTACATTACAGTAGTAGATTTCATCAAAGGTTGATATCGGGGTTCACGGTATAAACTATATTTATTGTTTCCCCCCACCCATTGTAGTATCATAAAAACTGTGATACACGGTTTAATAAACAATTTATGCAACCTAACACTTGAAATTCGTACAGGATTTGGGTCACAGAATGAGGTGCCACACTCGGCGCTGAAATATTAGCCTCCTGGATATTTACGGACATCTTCTTGTTGACGGTTAAATCGGTTGCATAACAATAAATTATTCGTCTTGAAGTTTCTACAAAAAACTGCACACGGTCGAGATGCATATAGAAGTAGGCGGCGGTACAACAGCTGGTGGTGAACGCGAGGCTGCCTGGTTCGGGTCGATCCGCCCAGACAGCGGAGCCGAGGCGGTACAGTATTTGTAGGCCTCATCGAAGCCCACTGCGCAGGCCTCAATGCACCTTTTGGGCCTGTCGCTAAATTTTCCCCGCAAACATTTAATGCTAAACTGACGACCCCAAATCTACACTGAAGCTGCTTTACAGATGAAACAATGATCGATCAAACATCACTCTGGACAACGCTCTTGCTGACTAAGTTTCGTGACGGCCATTTATGAGCAGCGGTCGTGCTAAACTGTGAATGCTAGCAAGCTGTTAGCTTAAGAGTAAATGTAAAACAATGCAATTTTAAAAGCCACCCTCAGACATAACTCGACAATCCAATAGTGCTCAGCTACACAATAACATATAAACATTAAACTAGCTGCCCAATCATTTCAGCGTTCAAAATAAAGTTACTAATTGTGACGAGAGTCGTCTATTTCCTGGAATTAACTAGGTTTTCTGATACCTCAAGTTGCAACTGGGCTACATAAACTAAACAAATATACTAAAAATCTTAAGAGACCCAACTGGTTCAACATCTTAACAGCGCAATAGTTTCCTATATGCGGTTACAAAAACAAATTATACTGGCATTTAATGGTACGTACATGTCTGACTTGTAAACATGGGACGTTAAAGGAAATGTTCCACTTCAGTGTGTAGACAGGCCCTTTTGCAGGTAGCTAACGTTAGCCTCAGTGATGCTAGCAGGACAAGCTAATCAGAAAACATACACTATTCTGATCGTAAATTAAAATTTAATAATGGTGACATTGTAGCTAACAAAGAAAACCATGACAACGAGTGAGAAATACAAGTAACACTTAATACAGAACTGTTATCTTCATTAGCTCGGCTAACAACTCACCAGGAATTTGATATGACTTCCCCGTCCAAGCCTTCGACGGTGGTGTCGTTGTGTGTATATATATATTACATAAACGGCGCCTCTCTTAGTGTCAGTTTCGCAGGACACAATCCTGTTACTACAAAGACCTGCTCCTTGCGTTTTCTCCTCGGCTTCTGAGCGCTTTTCCTGCGTCACCGGCGCAGCTACAGCTCCCTGACTCTATCTATCCGGTTTCTGAGGCTTGTTGTCACCTCGGTCCCAACAGTCACTCACAACTTGAATCAGCTCAACATGGCGGAAGCGCAGCCGGACGCAAATGTTTCCTCGGTAAAACAGGACAGTCCAGTGCGTGAACTCCAACACTCAACGGTGACTATGAGCTGGTTTACATCACACAGTCCGGTCCAGCTCTGCTAGCACAGCATCCGCTGAATGGAAAGAGCATAAAACACCTCTCAATTCCGATAAAGTGACTCCGGTTCCAGCGAATACTCCATTCCCGATTTCCCCTAAAACCAGGTTAAAAAAAAAAACAAAACTGAAGATCAGCTTGAAGTACAGTACTTTGTTATATCGCCATCTACCGCACGGGATGATCAAATAAAAAGTTTGAAGAACATAAAAAAACTAATCTGACGTTTTTGTTAATTATAAGCGTCATGGTTATTTTATTAGGTAGAAATTTAAATTTAAAATGACTAATGAGTTTACTAATTAATCAGTGGCCCATCCATACATCCATCCGGGGAGAGAGGTGGCGCAGAGACTAAAGAGGGTGGACCTGTGATCAGAGGGTCTCTACTCACTCCCACATTCAACTCCCTGGACCGACAACATCAAAGTGTGGGTGGAAAAGGTGAAACGCCCACACCTGCCTCCACCCTCATTTGCCCCACTCTGGGCCCTTGAGCAAGGCCCTTAAACCCCCAGTTGTCCCGCGGATGCCCTAGATGGCAGCTCTCTGCTTCACATCTGTGTGCTCACATGTGCAATGGGAAAAATGCAGATAATTAATTTCCCTATTGGGGATTAATAGGATATAATAAATAAAATACATCCATCCATAATTTCTCCAAATTCAGATCAGAGAGATAAGTCTAGGAGGGAAGCCAGACATCTGCCTCCACAGCAGCATTCTCCAGCTCCTATTATCCCAAAAGGTTCATAGTCTAAAAACTCTAGTGTCCCTTCAGTTGTTATCAATCAACAGCAGGCTGTTGGAACATGGATGGACAAGTGAACTGAGAGCTGAACATTTTGACTCAGTTCCATCTTTTGTTTTAGAGCTCAGAAGTTTTACTGAAAGTTTATTCTATATGTGTTGGAAATCGGATTTCGGTTTTGCATTTTGATGTATTTTAACAGGTTGTTAAAAATCTATGTTTACCTACATTTGTTGTGAACACTCTGCTTCTATCAAGCATTCTACATCCCCCACCCCACTTGACAGTTCTGAGCCCAACACTGCCCCTGCTCACTGATGTCCCACACCACATGTGAAACCTCCAGGTGCCTGCCTGCGGCTTCCTGTGAGCACCCCCACCACTCTTTTTGGGGTGGAGATTTTTTAAGACTAGACGCGGAAATGTTACTTGAAGGGGCAGCTCGTAAGTGGCTGTTGTGTTTAAAATTAGTGTTTATGTCATTATTTTCAGTTTACACATCCAATATAAGTTTTGTTTGTTCAAGGCAGTCATATTTGTTCATAACATTCATCTGGGTCGAGGAGCAGTACCAGATGTTACCATTGCAGAGTTGCGTAGGGAGTCACGTGAGTTTGTGTGCAGTCCACATGCGTGCTATTGATAACTGTTACCAAGGCATTTAGTAGGTGGGGCTGTGGTATTATGATGTTCCTATGTTTACTTCTAAGGACTATTCGATAAAGAATCATTTAGATTTTTTAATTTAATTTATTTTTAAAGTGCTTTCTTGCAGTAAAGCTACCACTTTCTGATTTGAATAACCAAGGTTTTGTTTTAATTGTATGTGATCAATATGAGCTTCCAGATTTTTCAAGTTTTTGGTTGTTGAAATATTCAGGGTTATTACTCTTTTTTTAATTATTATTATTTTTGAATGTATTTGCCATATTTTTCTTTATGTTTTCAATTAGTAGTCTTTTTTTTTTTTTTTTTTTTTTTTTTTTTTTTTACTTTTTTTTAATTTTTTCAAACTAAAATTTTTTTTTCTGCGGTAGAGATGTCATGTAAAGTTATTCAGGTCAGTTGGTTCCCTCAAGTCTGTACCCCCAGTAGGCTCATTTAATAATGTCCCTAACTTAATTTCAAATAAAAGTCTCTAAAAATAAAAAATATATATTGCAACATGAAGCACAACTTTATGTTATTTATATATTTACATACAATTAGCATACATACCTATATAATGCTTTATATGTAAATCCACAGACATTAACATAAAGTCACCCTCTATCGTAAAGCTCCTGTTTAACTCACAGACATGACACAGCAAAGCTTTTTGCACACGAGCCTGGGTTGTAAACCTGACAGTCAACATTTTTGACCCCACAACCACCCAGTTAGTGAAAAACCACATACTGTACTTAGTGGAGAATGATGACCCTCGCTCCTCAAAAGTCGGGTCCGGGTTTTCCTTTTCGCCTCCTCGATGATAAATAATCTTGTTCCCAGGCAGCAAAGATGGCGGCGCAGTTCCGCTGATTCTTCTCTGCAGCGAGTGACCAACTTGTACTAATTTTCTACTCGTTTTGTACCTACAAATTATTGCCAAGAACCATTCTCGTGGAAGAAATGTAATATGACGTGGAATATATATTTTTAAATGAGGAACTGATTTTTACAACCCGCCAGTTTTCTGTTTCATTGCTAAGTGAGCTAAAATGGCTCCAGTGCAGATTGGGTCGGATGTGCAGCTTGTCCCCCTCGGGGGTCCGGTTGTTTCGGGTCCACAGCCACCACCACCCGGAGCCCCGGCCACACAAGGTGTTCGGCTGAGTCTGCTTATTGAATTTCTCCTCCAGAGGACTTACCACGAAATCACGCTGCTTGCGGAACTGTAAGTACCAGTTAGCATGAGAGTAGGCCCGATGCTAACAGCAGGCTAAGCGGCTGTTTGTAAAGCAGATGTTCTGCTGCAACACATTCATGGCTCTGTCAGGTTTCCTGTAAAGTTCTAGAGTGTAGTGAACGAGGTCCCTCAAAATAGGCAACCTCGTTTTTGTTTGTTTTTGCGGCTTTTCTTTCTGCACGTTCATTAAGTGGTGGGAAGAGCATAACTAGTTATGGAAAAAATTATTAAGTAAACTTTAATGCTTTTTCAATATATTGAGTTGAGGTAAGTACAGTAAAAAAAAGTTTATTTATTCAGCTTTTCTGTGTTGCTTGAATAATATATATTTTTAAATCACTGGTTTGGTTATTGTAGTTTATCTGGGTGTGCAGTACCTGTCAGTTCAGTTTATTTATACTGTAGTGCCATGTCGCAGGGCACTGAACAGAAACATTCACATAAGTCACAAATGCCAATTGATAAATCCAACAAGGTTAAGTCGGGTCCTCTGGACGGCTTTTGTTGAAACATTTCGTCTTTCATCCAAAAGACGTCATCAGTCCGAGGAGTCACAACAAACTCAGTCTTATAAATAGCACCTTAGGGGGTCAACCAGTTTGATAGTGCTTAGGCCCTATTTACACGGTGGTTTCTGGTGTTTCTGGTGTGAAGATGGTTTCTGGTGTCCGCCCTCTCCCCCGTCGACTCGTTTGAGGCAGTCATGGCCGAAGTGGTTCAGAATATCCTGATTCATGCTCAGTAATCCAGGTAGAAAAATCCAACAAGTTTGGATTTGATAATAATTATAATAGTAACAAACTGCAAATGTCTGAATATTTGGAGGAAAAAAATATGTAATAAATAGAATACAACATGTATTAATAAATAGTTTGACACCATTTATTAAATAGGGGTGTAAATCACCAGCTTTACCACGATACAATATTATATTGTATCGTATGTACACTAAACGATTTTGGTCGATATCACAAAGTCTGTCACGATATGATTTTGACTCTATTCACGTCTGTGATCGATATATTGCAACATGAAATGCCCATCTCATTTACATATAAATACATTTACAAAAACAATTAAAATATGATTTAACTATTTCTGTTATTACAGGCACCAGACATTTAAATAAGAACATTTTTTCGTAATTAATGAAAACAAAAATAAATAACCTGTTCAGTATAGTCTCACATTTCTCATGTTTAAGTGCATTTTTTTAAACCAGTTAACTTAAAAGTGCCCTGATTACCAGTTTATTATTATTATTATTATTATTATTATTATTATTCAATTATAAAGAAACAAAAATAGATATTGAGCTTACATAACATAGCTATCAATGCTTTGTTTTTTTCTTCAGGTGAACGGACAAATTTGTTGTTTCCCGAATATTTAAACTCACACTGACACCTGTCGTGCTGTTGGAATCAAAATATTTCCACAGTGTTGATTTAAATCCAGCAGCAGAATGAATTTCATCATGTTTTCTCCTCATCAGCCATGTTGCTGAGATGGCCGCAGAGCTTGCAGCCGCGCATATGGTGACACAAACGTGCTTCGGGAATTTCAAAATAAAAGCGTATTTTAAAGATGACGATTTGAATCGATGTTTTAGTTTTGCCACAATATAATTGAATCATTAATCATTTAATCAATATATCGATGTAAACTGATGTATTGTTACACTGCTATTATTAATCTAATCTAATGTTTATCCAAAGTACCTGAAATCAACTGGAATAACCAGAAACTATCATTTGGATTTTTAACACCAAAACTAGATATGACCATCACGTCATGTTAACAGTTGGTCAGAAGGATATTCTTAAGAAGCGTAGCAGATGCAGAGTTGTTACCAAGATAAACATTTGTGTAGACTATTAAATGTCATAATTTGCCCCATGTCCAGGTTAATCCAGTTCTACTAAATATAACATTAGGACCAGTGCTTTCAAAGGAGGGGTCTTTAGTTTATAACTTGACAGAAAATGTGCTGATGCTTTGCTGATTTTCCTTTTGTTGTTTCAGGCTTCCCAGAAAAACAGATATGGAGAGGTATGTGTGTGTTAAAGTCATGAAGTTTTCTTTAACAGCTGACTTATTTGATCATTCTTTCATTTTTAAATCATTACAATTTTACTGTTGGTTGCTTTTCCCCCCAGGAAAATCGAGATTGTTCAATTTGCAAGTCGAACCAGGCAGCTTTTCGTACGCCTTCTGGCCCTGGTAAAGTGGGCAAGCAATGCGGGCAAAGTAGAGAAGTGTGCGGTATGTGATTGTAATAGTTTAATTTAATGACACCACTGTGTGTTGTCGGGTTCACATATGAAATTGCATGTAATGTACCATCAGAGCAGCAACAAAAAATCTTCTTGACCCCACTTTTCCCATCTTTGTGGTAACAGATGATCTCCAGCTTCTTAGATCAGCAGACTATCTTGTTTGTGGATACAGCCGACAGACTGGCAATACTAGCCAGAGATGCCCTGGTACATGCTCGTCTGCCCAGCTTTGCTGTCCCCTTTGCCATTGACGTGCTGACCACAGGTTCATACCCACGCTTGCCTACATGCATACGTGTAAGTCTTCTCGTAAGCCAGCAAATAAGTATCTTCCATTGAAAACATGACAGGATCTTTCTTTTTTCTTTATAGAATAATTGTTTTTGTCTTTGTGTAGGATAAGATCATTCCTCCAGATCCCATCACAAAAGTCGAGAAGCAGACCACTTTAAACCAGCTCAACCAGATTCTACGACACCGTCTGGTCACCACAGATTTACCCCCCCAGTTGGCAAATCTGACCGTTGGTAAGCAATTTTTATTTATTTTTAATTTTTTTGTTAACGACTTACATTTCATTTGTCTTTTTTCATATAACTTATTGGGCGGCTGTGGCTGAGTGGTTAGAGCAGTCATCCTTCAATGGGAGAGTTGGGGGTTTGATTGCACCAACAATCACTTGCTGTAGTGTCCCTGGGCAAGACACTGAGCCCCTCATTGCCTCTGATGTGCGTCACATTGGTGTATGAACGTGATAAAGCTCTGATTAGAGCCCTGATGAAGGGAGAAGCTGAAAGAACAAAAAACAAAAGGGGGGGGGCGTCCTCCCTCAGAGAATTTTGAATTAAGTATACGCCATTTCCTGCATTCTGGTGTATGTTACAAATGTTTATTACAGTAGATTAACATGAAACAAAAGATGTAAACTCACTATTGAAATGACTGCAAAGTGTTCGTAATGCCAAACGGCTGCAGCTCTGCTAGGAAGGGGCGTTCACTTCAGGACAAACTGAGGTCGCTGATTGTTCAGCTGCTGACGTGCCTACTTGATTGATTGACAGGTGGGTCGAGAATCTGACTACTGCAAAAAAAAAAAGTAATAGATTTTACTGGCCCGTTTTAAGACCGTCTTCGTTTATTCCATATTTATTCAATATTTTGTGAATCTAAGGTTTGAGAACTGAGTTTCCTTACACAGTCCTAATGATGGTTTCTTTACTTTTATGGGGTGCTGAGTTAAAAT